>PVIU01009828.1:0-73764 GCA_004026605.1 Ondatra zibethicus | reverse complement strand
GGGAGCAGACAGGAAGGGCAGAGCCACAGGCCTACACCAGGAGCCTTTCAATAGACTGCTGGATGGACTGGATCTGCTGCTTTAGCTGGGAGCCTTCTTTGATGGTAACAGAACAGGCGATGACGGGTCTGGAGACCCCACAGGCCCGTCCTAGGGCCTGCTTGGAGCGCACAAATACATAGGGGACATTCTTGTCTTCACACAGAAGTGGGAGGTGCAGGATGATCTCCAAGGGTTGGAGCTAGGCTGTTCGCGAACCGCGGTGAGGCCGGCGCACCGCAGCCATGACAGAGGCTGATGTGAACCCGAAGGCCTATCCCCTCGCAGATGCCCATCTCACCAAGAAGCTGCTGGACCTTGTTCAGCAGTCGTGCAACTACAAACAGCTTCGGAAAGGAGCCAATGAAGCCACCAAAACCCTCAACAGGGGCATCTCTGAGTTCATCGTGATGGCAGCAGACATTTTTAAAATTTCTTAAAGAAAACTGGTATATTTAATGCAGAAATAGCCAATATATTTAGAATTTAACCCCTCTTTATAATAAACACAGGCAGAGCCCCAGATAGGGAATGTGAGCTGATTTATTTTTATATTTTTCAGCAATGATTTCTTCGATCATTAACATCTTACCAGTACTGAAATGTGCATAATAATAAGCTACTTACCACACAGTCCCTCTAAACCGTATATAGTTAAGGAAGGAAACATACCTGGAAGACTGATGTGTTTTGAGGCTTTTGAAGAATTGAAAAACAGATATGGGTTCCCAACAGATATCAATAAGAATTGGTAAAAATGATGGAGCAGTTTGAGACAAAATTATAAATCCTACAGTAAGGTAATGATAACAAACCTAGCACTCAGATGATGGCTGTAGGAACATCCAAGTTCTCTAGTTGTCTCAAAGACTTCTTCCTTTGTAGATGCAATTTTCTGTCCTGCCTGATTCCATAGCTGTTCAGTCCCAAAGAAACACACAGAGGCTTATATTAACTATAAACTACTTTGAGTATCAGTTCAGGATTACTATTAAATAGTTCTTACAACTTAAACCATATTTTTATCTAGGTTTAGCCATGTGGCTTGGTACCTTTTTGAGTAAGGCATTCTCATCTTGTTTCTTCTGCATCTGGCTGGTGACTGAGCCTCTATTTCCTCTTTGCAGCATTCTCTTAGTCCGGTTGCCCCACCTATACTTCCATCTTGGTTTCTGGTCAATGAGTGGTTTATTAAACAAATATGAATAACAAATATTTACAGTGTACAACAGCATTCCATTCTACCTCAGCATTGCCCCCTTTTTTCTAGCTCATCATTAGAGTATGGAGATTTTAATTGTAGGACCATAGGTTCGAGCCCCACATTGGGCACTATTTGTAGACAGAAGTTTCTCTTCTGCCTAGTTCCATGGCCATTCAGTTCCAAAGAAACACACAGAAGCTTATATGAATTATAAACTGTTTGACTTCTTAGCTTAACTGTTTGATTTCCTGTCTTGTTAATGGCCAATCAAGAGTTTTATTAAATCAATACAAATGACAAATCTTTATACTGTACAAAAGCATTGTCCCACAGCATTTCTTTCTCTTCCTTCCTTCCTTCCTTCCTTCCTTCCTTCCTTCCTTTCTTCCTTCCTTCCATCCTTCCTTCTTTCCTTTCTTTTTAGTGGTAATTTATTTGTGTTTTAATAAATAAAAATTGCCTGAAATCACAATGCAGACCTAAGCCCCAAGAGGTCAGGGAGTGGTGGCACACACCTTTAATTACAGGAGTCAGGGTCACCCTGAGCAATATGAGATTGCAACTGATTAAAACAGATATAAAACTCACAAAAATGTATTTCCAACATTCAGGAGTCACATGCTTTTAATCCCAGCACAAGGGAGGTGGTCATAGGAATAACATGACTGGGAACAGAGAGGTATATAAGGCAGGAGTAGACAAGAGCATTGCAGTCTGAGGTTTTGTGAAAAAAAATGCAGGCTGCATTCATGTTAAGGACAAGATTGCCCTTTTGTCTGAGCCTTGATAGATGTAAGAACTCTTTAGTGGCTTGGCTGTTTTGTTTTTCTGATCTTCAGCTTGAACTCCAATATCCGTCTCTAGGTTTTTATTATTCATGCTACATCTGCCATACAACATTTGGGTTACAAATTCTTGAAAAGTTCATTTGCCTATGGCTTTATAGCCATCAGCATAAGCCAGAGCTAAATGTAGCTGAAGTTACCACCCTACTAGCTGGGTTTTCCTCTTTTCTCTCCTGGTGAATTTCCCTGAACCCCATTCTCAAAACTTCTGCTGCCAATCTGGGTAGCTACCTTTAAATTCAGTCAGACTTTTACTGTTCTATGCAGCATCAATAAGCCTCACATCACCATCATTGGCTGCAGATTTGATGAGAAAATTGGGAATTCTTTGAGGGAAAAATTAGTTAAAGGGGAGAAGTTTATCCCATGTTAAAAAGTAGGAAACACAATTACAATAAAGAAAGTTATGTCTCTGTATGATTATGTGATGCATGACTTAAAAATGGAACAAATAAATGAAGGGATAATCAACTTAACCAGGATTGACATACTGTTAATTATCATTTTGAAAATCCTTGTTGTCATTTTGAAATTCTTGGTTTATCTCTTAAAAAGATGTTTGATTTGACTACCAAGACACAGGCTTTAGGAAAACTTAATAAAACAGATCTTAAATATATTCATTTCCAGGCAGAAGAATTTAATAAAGAACCAATTTCGGCATTGCATTTTAAGGTTAGAGAGAAACAGCCTAATGTTTTCAAACAACCAACATTAATATATTCAGTAACCTTATAGGAATTGACAATAGACAGAGGCTCTGTAAGATCGATTTGGACTCTTGTGACAATGTTAGATTTAAGGAGATTCAAGAAGCAATAATCTCATATGACATGCGTTCGCCTTTTGTGAAGCAAATGTTAAACCTGTAGTTAGTTTGTAATAGAATTATCCCTAAACATTAGATAGACTTGGTTAAAGCTGTTTTAGAGACTGGTCCACAATTACAATGTAGTACCTGGTTTATAGAAGATTATTTAAAAATGAAGTAAAGCTAGAGATGGGAAATCTCCCAAGATCATCTTTTTGGAGAAGGAGATTATGCTATGGTAGAAATGCAATCTTTAAATGATGACCACACCCTGACTTTATGCTACACAGCAGCTTTGAATTCTTGGGATTATACCTCGAATAATAAATCCCAGAGACAGAAACTGGCTTCAACATGAAGGTCAGAAAAGCAAAGCAGTCAAGCCCACTAGAGAAGTCTTACCTCTTACCAAGACTGGGTTACTACAAACTAAGCACTAAATAGACAAAACTGTATATGAGAAGCAATTTGCATAACAATAACAAGACAACTAGTTGTTTTTGCTCCAAAAGAAAACCTGTACTCTTGACTTTAACTTAAATATTTATTACTATTTTTATTATTTCTCTAACAAAAGAAACAATTTCTAAAATCTTAGCTCTGACTGTGTTCCCTAATTCTGTCTTAATTATTTCCAAACCCTGAAAAATGCCATAGGATAAGCTTATGTATTTCCTGTGTTTAGATCTTTTGGACTTATTCTTAGTTGGAATTTTAAGACAGAAATAATTTAACATTTAGAGTACATAAAAATTTAAGTAGAAGGTAAAGTTTAATCCTATATTCAAAGGGGTGGAAACCAGCCAAACATTAAGTCATATTTGTCAGGATTTTGAATTATGTGATTTTTAAAATCTCAACAATCTCATTCAGCAAGAATACCCTGGAAATCTGCCTTATTCTGAGACATTGTGTTTTAAAGTAACTAAAAAACAAAGTGGTGATGCATTAGATTTCAAAGCTTACTTTTTAGAAGGTTGTTTTCTATGCAAAAAAAAATAGAGACACACATATATTCACTTAATTGTAACCCATATACTGGGTTCTTTCCTCTGGAAAATCAGACTATCTCTTATATTTAATGTATCATGTCAATATGTCTTTTCCATTCTGAATTATTTCTATTTGGAGACCACCTTGCCAATTATCGTGGGATGTGAATTGAGTTCATATTATTTTAGGTAAATGTAACTAAACTGCAAAAGATTCCATACATCTTGTTTTAGGATCAGAATGTGAGGAAGACAGGGGACCATGGCTGACTCTAAAGCTTTAGGAATTTCAATCATGGAACATGTGGATAACATATAACACCTGCAGTTCTTTACAGAAATGTGATACTAAAGTAGAGAAATAAGAAAAAAAGAGAATCCACTTTAAATAATAGTATTAAACATCTTAGAAGATATAAGTAGAAAGTTATATGAGAGGTGAAAGACCTAAGTGAAACCGAAAGAAATAAGAGAATCTGAAATTTTATTGGAACTGCTATAAGGTTCAATTTCTACTAAAAAATTCTAATAGAATTGAAAAAGAAGCATATAAATATACCAGAAGATTAAGTATAATGAATTAAATTAAAAGCTGTATTAGGTAAAGCTATATGGTAGTGTCCAAACACAGCCAAGATCTCCAGTGTTTAGAATATATGTTTATTGATTCCTGCCTACATGCATATACATACATTCTATAATAGCATATCAATCACCTTCTTGACCATGAGTAAAATTCCAAAGAGTACCTACACAAATATTAGTAAGCACATTGGAAAATATTCTTAAATGTAGTATTGGGAGTAAAATCTTAAAATTATTCTGAGAAACTGTCTCTAGTTTCTTCATTAGCTACAATAGAAAGGCCAGTAGATAGGGAGACAGACAGATGCACAGAAATAAATGATACTTATGTAAGTACATTTAGGCAAATCTAATTTAAACTTAGATAATCATATACACAGAAACACAACACACATACAGATAAAAACATACAAACATGGCATACATACATTTAAAACAAATCAGGGATTATATCCTTAGAAACTAATATTTATGTACACATTTTGTACCTGTCCAATTTTATTTTAGTAAAATTATGCATAACCACTTCAAACTGAGAAAATTTTGAGAAAGCTCAAAAGCATTTTATTTATAAAATCGACATTATATACAGGTGGAAAAGGCTCTGTCCTGCTCTTTATGATGTCACAAACCAATCTCTCAAATATAATACTGAAAAAATTAGATATACAATTTCATTCAAAAATTTAAATATATGTCAATTATTATTCTATAATGATAAAGGTTAGAATGATGGTACCATTCAGGGGCCTGATTGAGTGGAGACAAGAGGAAACTAAACAGTGTGATGAAAGTAGTTTAGATCTTATGCTTTTGGTGTCTATGCTTATAGACCATAAGCATGCAAGTTGTTGGGAAGCTATCAGCATGAGTTCTATATACTATGTGAAACCATACCTACAAAAGATGTTTACCATGCTGTTACGAGGACTGATTCACCTATCAATTGTCAATCCCCCCTCTCAGCAAATTTTGAAAAATAAAATTGATGCATTGTAATATGGCCAAAAGTATGATTGGTGGCCTCCCAGGGATATATTAAGATGACTTGGGAAATAATAGAGGCTATGAGAAGCCAGCTCTCATATGTTATGTTTCACATTTGCTGCAGATCTCATTTCCAGTCTACATTCAAAGTATGCAATCAATGAACTAATTAACTGTTCAGTGCCGAGCAGCCTACGAGGAGCTTAGAATTCAAAAGTGAGCAGAGATGAAGTGCCATTGTAAAGTGGGAAAACCTCCAAGTCCAACTGCTACTCTGGATCCTGTCATAAGTTCATCTTCTATTCCCACAGAATTAAGTAAGTATGCTACTATTGTCACCTGCTATGCTTAAATACCCACAGAAACAATGATCAGGTAAAGCCCAGTATTTACTGTGAATCATCTACCAACATATCTCATTTCTATGTCACTATTGCTGAAGATTTCAGGCAGAAAGAATATCTTCAAGACCACGAAGGATAAATTTGTCGAGAGCAAACTGATTGATGGACAAATCCAAAAGGCCTGAGCTGAAAATTTTAACTATCTTTATACTGAATTTAATATAATTCTAAACACTTAAGCAACATAACTAAAAAATAACAGACGTGTTATCAAAAAAAAGAGAGTATTTTCTATTTTCTCTAAAGTAGGCATGTAGAGTTTTCATTTATGGAGACTATCTTTAAGAAGAAAGCTTTTCAAGTAGTTGGAGTATGAGCCTAAAAAATCCAGGTAAGATGAAATAATCTATTAATCCTTCTCTCTACTGTCATACAAACCACAGAAACCTAGAAGACCTTCTAAGCTGTCAAAAACTTCCAAATGATAAAAGGAAAAATGATGAAAAGAAATGAAATTTTTGAACTGACCTTCTAAAACCAAAAATTCCTCTGGGATTTCTAGATACAAAAGAGAGGTTTTAGTACTTCTCCAAGAATACCAGATTGCATTAACTTATTCAAATATGAGGTCAGTTCTCAGTGTTTAGGTTGGAAACTGTCCCATCTGTGCCTTGATAAGAAGAAAAAAAGCGACAAATCACACCTTGGAATAAAATCATTTTAATCCTTTTCTTCCTTTTTATGTAATAAAAATAGTCTTGTCATGTAGCCATGATTGCATTTAATGGTTGTCATTTACAGAAATGGAAAAATGATATCTGAGCATAATACCTTCAAATATAGCTAATAGCATTTTTTACATAGGGAGAAAATACTTTTATTTCACATGAATGAGACCATTGCTTCATGATGATCATTATTGAAAATTCAGCAGCTCTTTTATTACAGGATAATGATAGAACAGCTTCATTTCTTTACTGTCATTTATGTTAAAAATGGTAACCCAAATAAATCTATACTTTTAATGTTTGCTATAACCCCATTATTTCTCAAACAAATTGTTACCAAACGTCATGCATAATTATTATCACTTTACCTGATTTTAAACTCAGATTTTAAATGATAAAGCTGTCTTGCTATGTTGTATTTTGAGATGATCTAGTGAATGCTGTTTTTTCTTTCTTGTTAAGCATTTCTTAAGGACATAACCTGTCACTTCTCCACTAATTTGCTGTAATACTCACTGATAAGTGGACAGTAATTAATGTTAAATTACAATAGAATTTTTATGGAATTATACGTGACATCCGCATCAAAACCGAATGAGTTCATCATGATTAAACTTATTACCATTTCTAATTAACCTTGAGTGCCCCTAGATGTTAACTGCACACCAAGCAAGTGTATATGTAGGCTGTAGCTTCAACAGAAAGCAAACCCTAGGTATCACACGGCCTTAAAAGAGATTTAGAAAGAATGTCACAGGCCACATTTAGACTCATTGGGTATGCAAAGGAAGAGGGGATGAAAACATCAACTCTAATCTGGAGACGTTGGTGAAAAAAAATTGTTGTTCTCAAAATGAAAGCCCCAAAGAAAGCTTCCACAATTGAATTAATTTTAATGCCGTTACCATACATATGGAGAAGGCTTCTTTAAGCCCCTGCAATGGCTGAAATTTAGAATTCTGCTTTGTTCACCAATGATCTATACATCACATGTTCTTGAGTAGGAGCTGCAGAGACAGCTCGGTGTTTATATATAGTTGCTGCTTGTCCAGTGGACCCAAGTTTGGTTCACAGAGTTCACATGTGGCAGCTCAAAGCTGCCTATGTCTCCAGTTCCAGAAGACGCAAGATATTTTACTAGACTTCAGTCACCCATGAACTTTGATGTGAGTTCTCTCTTTCTCTACTTCTCTCTCCTTTGTGCTCACCCACGTGCATGCACGCACGCAAGCACACACACACACACACACACACACTCACACACACACACACACACACACACACTTGTTTTTCTCTAATGAATGTTGCATGTCCAGAACTTTTACCTCTTTAATTGGGCCTAGAAGAATGACAAGAGAAGACATCTCATCTCTTACACACGTTTACTATAGATGTCCCAGAACCAATACTAGTCAATAACAGGCAAGATGAGCAATTTCACAGATTTCACACCCTTGAAAACCAAGATGCAGGTGTTTGATGCACTACATTTTTTGACTGACAAACTCAAAAACTAATCCTGTACAGTGTCTGTTACATTTGCTCAAATTTCAGCTAGTGATTGACTTTCCAGAAATATATGAGACTTTTCCAAAATGCAGCTTCAAAATATATACATTGTTTTTGCCAAACTTTGATTGAATAACTAGGGACCTGAAAAAGTATGCCCATAAAAGCCACCCCATGCCAGTTAATATTTCTCAATTTCTTGTTTTGAAACATGATTTTAAAGAGTTTATTATAGATTCAAATGTGGTAGCTTGAAAGAGGAATTGGGTGAGTTAGTCATCTTTGCTGGCACAACCACAGGGTCCAGCTGCCTCCCCTTTGGTTCAGTTAAATCCTAACAAGAAAAGAAACCATAAAAGTGTAAGAGATAATGAGTATCCAGGAACCAGAATTCTCTCTTGGGTTTCCTTCTTCCAGCAAGAACAAAGAACATTCTTGAAACTGATCTGAAATTTGGCTCATGCAAAAATATTTTCTTTACTTATAAAAGAGATTCATTTTCTAACTCAGATATGTATTCCTCAAATAAATGTTCAGAAAGACATTCCCAAGTTTTGAACATGTAAATAAATATTTTAAGTAGCTCTTCCTGACAATCACTATACCATAAAAAACTACCTTATCTTTGAACAGCAACTTTAAAATTTAGCCTTCCATATTTGAAGTACTGTAAATTTAGCTTGCAGTTAGTTTTGATTCACGTGTCTAAGACAAATCCTTGGTGTTTCTTTCTTGAGAAATCACACGGCCAAACAAATGAACTATGTATTTAGACTAGATGCATAGCTTATTCTTTATTGGTTATTTGGATCACTTTCAAATATTACAAAATTGTGTACCTAACATAAATTAAGCAATACACACAGTTATGCACAGTAGATGAATTCCAGCTAATCAAAATATTATTTTGATGCATTGCATTTCTGCTATGACACAAGTTCCCATTTCCCCTACTTCTATTCTTTAGTCTTTGCTCCTTTTCACTTTATTTTTTACCTCAATGGTAATGGCTTATCAAATTCCACCTTTTTTCTACACTCATCTTACTGTGTTAAGAATTCCTGGTTAGGTATTTCAACAAATAATGTTATGCTATTATGACAATTTGTCTACTGTAATAAATAAATAGATAATAAATAAAAAATAATAAATCTAACTTCAAAATGTGTCCTTACCATGTGACTACTGACCCTCTTTTCCAAAATATTGTCTTTGTTCCTATAATCACTTGCATGCAGACTTACTTTCATGTGAATTCCTTGATTGGATTATCATCAATTTCACAGCACAGGATCATGGGGGCACAAGCAACCTTCAGCCACAGTCTCCTTTTGTAATAGAGTCTACACCTCTTCAGACGGCAGAAACAGGATAAAGGGATTTGCTTTTCATCACAGGACAAATTAAATTTTAATTGCCTGTTAAAACACAAATGTCAAAAGCAAATCTTAAAGGCAGGGTTGCAGTCCTTACATAGATCATGTTTTATTCTAATTTGCATGCAAATTAATTCTTTTCTTCATTTTAAATGTTTTCCACAGAATATATTAAAGGTTTATTTCAAAACATTACATGATACAACCAGAACATCGATAAATATATGTGCATACATATGCAGAAAAGTCAAAAAATCAACTTTAAAATTTAAAAATTTAAACTTATTTCATCTTTTTATTCAGTATAGCCTCATATAATCATCTTAGGTTATTTTTTAACTCTTTTAATCAAAAGTATTTATGAAATAAATACAGTGTATTAACCAGGTTTCACATATCTTTTGGCCTTTGTGTTTTATTTTTTATTTATTTTTTCTACAATAAATACATTTCTTCTGCCTGTGTGCTATTTCCTTCACAGCTCTTATGGTTCTTATTTTGAAAAGATAAGAAGGTTTTGTATCAATTACATGACTCCTATTTGGAAAGAAATGAGACTGAAAAGTCAAAGATATATTCTTAAAATTCTACGAATACTGATGTGAACTTAATTACTTAGTTTCATTTAATTATCATTCAAATATGGCATGTAATTGTGAAACTTATGGAACTATGAAAGTGGAAATTTATAATGATGCAGGCTTAATTTCATTAATTTAATGCATAAAGCACATATTACACAGAGACAGACGTCAAATTAAAACTCTCAGACTCTAATTAGCTTTAGAAATCTCTTATGTCTAATTGATATGGCTGTCATAATTAATTTAAATAGTGATTTCAACCTGGCTACAATGCAGGAAAATGATTCATTAATAATCTTTAAAGAGAAATAGCATAAGATGTGGACATAACTATAAATGTCAAGTTTCAGTTATAGATTTTTATATAGATGTATAACCTATTCGATATAAGCAATATCCCATAAGATATGCAGTTTTAAATTTTTATATTTATAACAAATTATCTTTGTCACATTTGAAAGTCCTATGATTAATTCAACTTTTTAAAATTCACAGAATACTCAGAATATTTATTTTAATCATAAGCTCTGAAATTTTTTTACCTCAATTATACAAGTGAAACATTTGATAGACTGGGTAGGATTTCATAGCATTCTATATTGCACAGACACTTTGATGAGAAGAAGAACTGATAGATAAATGACAGCAAGCCAGATTAAGTGTTAACAAAAGGTGAATGGCTTAGTTAAGAGAAGAAATAATAAATCAGGGCATATCCTAGGATGTTTCAGAGTGATTTAAAAAATAATTTATATGCTTTGTGTGTTAATGATGACAAGATATATTATATTATTTGTTCACCAGGATACCACAGAATTTATGGAAATATTCATTTTACTCATGTTCTGAGAATATAGTTCCCTATATAAAATACTCTTAAATTGAATGAGTTTTGATTAAAACTGCATGTCTACATTATGCCTTGTCAGATACTTAAGTAAAAGTAATCATTGATATTTCAAAAAGCCGTTCAAAACAAATAAACAAAAACTACCAGTCGTCTTAAGTGGTTGCTACATTCTGAGCACATACTCTTCTTGAAACATGTCTGTATTACAATGAGGAAATGAAGGCAGTATCCATACTACTGAGGCTTTGCCAAAGCACAAGATAATCTATTTCTCAAATTCAGTAAACATATGTATGGTTTCACCAGCACTTCCTTTCTTCCTTTAGGATGCCCATATATGAATGGAAGCTTCCAGAACAGTCTGGAATGACTCATGATCAAATGACTGAAACTCTAAGTTGTTAAAAATCATAAATTTTGACTCAGAAAGTAATCATTAAAAATTTTAATTAAGTGAGCCATTTTGGGGTTGGTAAGAAGCTTGGCTCTAGAGGGGTTCCCAGGTACCCATGGGGATGTCCCCAGCTAGGACCCTGGGCAGTGGAAGAGAGGGTACCTGAACTGGCCTTGTCCCGTAATCAGACTGATGACTATCTTGAATATCATCGGACCACTGGACTGAGCTCCCAAGGTCCAGTTGAAGAGGGGAAGGAGGGAGAAGATGAGCAAGGAAGTCAGGGCCGCGAGGGGTTGGTCCACCCACTGAGACAGTGTGCGTGATCTAATGGGAGCTCGCCAAAGCCAACTGGAACTGGGACTGAAGAAGCATCGGATCAAACTGGAACTTCTGAATGTGGCTGACAATTGGGGCAGACTGAGAAGCCAATGATAATGGCACTGGGATTTGTCTCTACTGCATGTATTGGCCTTTTGGGATCCTAGTTTATTTAAATGCATACCTTCCTAAGCCTGGATGGAGAGGGGAGGGCCTTGGACTTCCCACAGGGCAAGGTACCCTGCCCTCTCTTAGGACTGGAGTGGGAGGGAGGGAGGGTGAGTGGGAGGGAAGCAGGAAGAGGGGAGGAAATGGAAATTTTGAATGGTATTATTTATGAAGTAATAAAAAAAAGAAAGGGAAAATTATGAAACAGTAGACAATATAGTCACTGGAAACGTAAACATAAATTATTATGGTTCCATTTATGAATCAGAACTTTTGAAAAACAAAAAAAGGACTGGAGTAACTGAATGAGTGATTAGAACTTCAGTGCCATGGAGACTGGAGTATTACAAAGGATAACTACCTTCTCTTGGACTCACTTAAGTCTCTGAAGCAGCCATTCTGGAACAGCCATTCCTTGCTTACCTCTGTGTTAGAGCTAACATCTTGTGATTATTAGACTAAAACTTCTTGAGATCAATAAACTTAACTATGAGCTTTCACCAGTCCTAAAGCCATGAATGTCATCATACAGCATGTTAGGCCTGCAGAACAGCTTTCCCATTGTGCTGTAACTGCCAATGAATGTTAACCTTACATTGGTTTATGACTTTGTTCTATAAAAATATAAAGACTCGCAAAATTATTTCTACGTTGGAACATGAAATCTAGAATGACTTAAAGTTGTGTTCCTAGGGCACATTATTCAAAAGGCTCCAAGCTAATCTGTATTTCCCTTTAAGATAAGAGCTACGGTTTTTTGTTTTGTTTTGTTTTTGTTTTTTGTTGCATTGACACATGAAGTTTGACTTTGCATGCTCTTGTTTCTGTTGAAAAATTCTATAGTTCATATTTACTGGAGAAATTAGAAATATTTACTTTATCATGTAACCTAAAGAGAAATATGAACCTTTGGAATAATTTTGATAAATTATTTCATAAATTATAAATATATACATTTTTTCTGTTTTTCAAGACAGGGTTTCTCTGTAAAACACTTCTGGCTGTCCTGGAACTCACTTTGTAGAATAGTCTAGCCTCAAACTCAGAGATTTGCCTATCTCTGTTTCCCAAGTGCTGGGATTACAGACATGCACCATCACCGCAAGGCAAATTATAAATATTTTATAAATTATAAATAATAAGTATTTATTAAGATTAATAGTCTTAAGTGGTGGTTTTTATCCTGATTGCTTTATGTTTCAATCATGGAGGATATGTTTGGCAATGGGCAGCAATAGATACCCAATTACTGAACATTTTCACAACAGTAATGCCACCAGAAGGGGCGTTGAGGAAATAGCCACTATTCTTGGAACATAGATTTAAATTCAAAATATATGAAACTTCTAATATTAAATCCTCACCCTGAAGGATCTCATAATTAATGTAGGAATAAACATTTTCGCTATGAAAACCATAAGGATGGAGATTATTCATGAGAAGCATATATGAAGGGCAATTGTGGTCTGGGTTCATGAGGAACTCTGGCTTAAAGGAATTCTAAGACTTCAATTCAATATGGTCTCTTTAAAGAGACCTAGTCCAGATAACTAGTGAGCACTAGTTAGAGCATGTTGTGTTGTGGTAAATTGCATGTGAATTAATGTTTCTAAAGCTTGGAACTTTTTAAGAAGACAAGAGATTGCAGAAATCAGACTGTCAAATTGGCACATGCTAAATCAAGAAAATGCATGAACAATGTACAACATTGTTTGGAATTTATCTATCAACAATGAGCATCCATCAAAAAATTAACCTCTAAAACGTTATTGCTATATTTTATCATATATTTGTATATCATGTGTATATATATGCACACACACACACACACATATATATACATACATACATACATACAAGTGGTGTTAAGAAAAATTAATCTAAAAATTTACTGAGGGGGTGAAGATGAGTTAAACAATTAAAGAAGTTAAGGGAACTAGCACAAATTTAAAAGCTACAGAGCATAATCATGAAATGATTTGATTGGACTCAAACCTTATCACTGCCATACTTTTACAGAGTAGAAAAATAACTTCTCTTTGCTCAGCTATTCACCTGTGAAATTAGAGTAGTAATGATGACACTTCATACAAATATTGAAGGATTTAAATGAAACTATATTAATTAAACAAATATATCAGTACATTGAAAAGTCTAAGTAGCTCAGGTTAGATAAATAAACAAGGTGTTGCGCATGCTAAGGGAATCTTAATCCTAGCCAGAATTATTTTGAGTAGACTGACAGCCAACTCTGCTTCTCCTTTACTTCTTTCATTGTAAAATATTTGGGTGGAGCACACGGAGATGGCTTAGCAGAAGACACTTACTAACAAGATTGATGGCATGAAGTGAATCCCATATACCACATTTTGGATGAGAACAGACACCAGCAAGCTGTCTTCTGAACTCTGTATGTACTTCATGGTAAGTATAAGCACATAGAAACACTCAGGCATGTGCATACACATATACACACACACATGCACATACACACACACACACACACACACTAAATGTAATAAATTTTAAAAGATGTCCCCCCCACTTGACTATTAAACTTTTAAAAACATTATTTTATCACAAAAATAGAAAATGATTGGGAAATTACCAACTCCAGAACTTAAAATCAGTCAAAATTATCATGCTTGAGTTTTAGTGGTGTTTAAGCAATGGTTTGGGAACATTAAAACTTCTTGGCATTACTAATGTAAAGCTAGATTTGAGAGAGGGATTATTTTCACTTTTCTTGTCATCAGAATTCAAAAGATGAAATATTTTTATTTCATTCCCTAAAGGATTTTTAGTCTATTTGAGCATACATTTTTACAAAAGGAAAGAAAATTCTGTGAATATGTTTATGTGACTCTGTTGACATTTGACCCTGCTGACCAAAATTCTTCATGTGTTTTAAACTCAAGAAATTAACAATTACATGCAAATTTTTAGTTTGAATGTGGCCTTCCAGTGGTGAATTTGGTAATTGTATGAAAATGAAGGGTTTTAATAAGCTGTGGGAACATAATAAACTGTCATAGAAGACTAATTATCACTGAAGGGACTCACAATAGCTGTCATCCTTTCATACCAGAGAATGAAAACTCTAAACAACCACAAAAAACCGAAAACAATCAACTTCTATGGAAATATGCAAAGGAGCTATTTTCCGCCTGCCTAGAAGTAATAAAGAACTGACTATGAATAGTCATTCATCATGCAAATGAATGAAGTCATTCTTTAGATTTCTATTTTATGGAACAAAAGACAGAAAATCTCTTTGTTAAAATTTAAAACAAAGAGTTGTATTTTTCTCTTTTTCAAAATTTCTTATTAAATGAAGTTTGCTATTTCCAAGAAACATCTCTGGTCTTTCAATAGTACTGCTAGAGTTTTGCTTTAATTGTTTATTATATTACTATTAGTTTTTCTTTATTGGGAAAAACTGTCAGTTAAAAAAAGTTACAGTACTGTGATTATATAATAAGATAGATAGGAGCAAGATATACCAGGAAAACTTAAAACTTGAAAATGTATGCCAAAGATTAATCCTTATTATTCATAATTTAAAAAACAGAATTCTAAATTCACAAGTCAAAATATTTATTCATCTCATTCACTTTCAAATCAAATACACAACATTCAAATATAAATGATGTTCATCTTGTCTGGTCCTATTTCTTGGTCCCAGCCACAGTGTGGTTATATTCATTCCTGAAGAAACTCAAATGTAAGAACACTCTTTGAGGCTGTAAAAGACTAGAAGAGTGTATTTTTTTTTTTAGTATCACATGAAAAAGTTTAAAATCACCTACATGCATGCATCTAAATATATCAAATAAACAAAACTACCATGATAAACCAGCTTCTAGATAGAAGAATTGTTGAATCATTTTTAGACAAGCCAAGATTTTTTCTTGTTGATAAATCAGGGGATTTAATACAGGGTCATTGGTTTTCTACTTTCTCCCTATTGCAATACCTTCTTTTCTGGCTGAAGGAACTTCTAGAAAGTTCAAAATGTGAATATCTGTCTTCACATACTTTCTTTTAACTTTTCTTACTTTTACAAACCAGAAATTATGTATTATCAGACTGACAAGTTGCTTTGTAAGGAAAGAGAAAATTTTCATGTATGCCTGCATAAAAGTACAAGTTTGCTAGTTATCTGAAGAGATCTTCAATTTGTATCTCAGGCTGAAGATTATGTATAAGCAAATAATAAATACTGAATAATAATCAAAATAAATAAAGTATGTACAAGAAACAAAAACAAAAACAAGATAGCCAAACCTTATGTATTAAACAAAATCTGGCTTGTACATTTTCTGCATTATTAAATTCAAATTCTAAGCTCTCAAAAAATTATGAATTACAAAATAAGCAGGAAATGCTTATATTCACCCAATCATTGGAGAAATGGAGACAACAGTAGCCATCCCAGGGACAGGATGTATATGCCAAAATATAATTATTGAGCAAAATAGAAATATACTGAAAAGAAAGAAAACCAAAAAGTATTCAAAAATTTTGGACCTGAAACATATCATAACTGAAATGAAATGCTTGTGGAAGGGACTCAGACCAGACATGAACAGGTAACATCAACAAACTTGTAGGCAAAGTGATGGAAATTATTGCATCTACAAATATTACCAAGTAATAACAGACCCAAAGGGTTCATTGGGACAACATCAAGTAAAACAACACACTGAAATCCTGAAAGACAAAAAAAAAAAAAAAAAAAGCAGGAAAAATGAACAGAAATAGCTTTTGAGCAGTGGTTGAAAACTGCCAAACTTGATAGATGGTATGAACATAATAAGGTGAAAAAGTTCAAAGCAACTCCCACTAAGATGATCTGAAAGAGACCCACAACAATACACATGGAAATAAAATCTCAATAAATGCTGACAAAATCTGGCAAGCACTAGGTGAGAAATGTATTATCTGCAAGCTATCATCAACAGTTTTATAACATCTTATAAGAATTTTTTTAGGATATAATGAATAATATCATGGCATACTTCAAGTGCTAAAGGGGAAAATACTGAATTAACAGTTTTATAACCTGCAATCTTCCCTTGAAAACATGGGAGAAATTTACATTTTCATATCACCAAAAACTGAGAAATTTTGTGAGCAATAGATTACTCCAAAAAATGTTTTTCGGGGTCTGAGTTATCTTAATTAGGATAGTTTTTTTTTCTAGTTCATCCATTGCCTGCAAATTTCATAATGTATTTTTTTCTGCTGAGTAATAT
The DNA here is from genome assembly GCA_004026605.1 of Ondatra zibethicus. Classification (NCBI taxonomy): domain Eukaryota; kingdom Metazoa; phylum Chordata; class Mammalia; order Rodentia; family Cricetidae; genus Ondatra; species Ondatra zibethicus. The sequence goes on along the minus strand of PVIU01009828.1, from coordinate 56,769 downwards.
TGCACTGTGTAGAAATACCACATTTTCTTTATCCATTCTTTATTTGAGGGGAATCTAGGCTGTTTCCAGTTTCTGGCTATTACACCTAATATTGGTATGAATGTAGTCAGTGTTCTTGTAGTATGATTGAGCATCCTATGTGTATGTGTCCAAAAGTGGCATTGCTGGATCTTGAGGTAGATTGATTCCCAATTTTCTGCAAAACTGTCATACTGATTTCTAAAATCACTGTACAAATTCTCACTCCCACCAGCAGTGGAGGAGGGTTCCCTTTAATACACATTCTCTATAGCACAGGCTGTCATCAGTGTTTTCTTCATAATTTTTCTTGGTTATGGAGTTCCGTCACAGCAATAAAAATGTAAATAATAGCAAGGCATCCCACCATAAGAAATGAACTCCCCAAAGCCAGCTTTTGCTCCAATAAAGAGTCTGGTCCTACTGCCAAGGGCCCCACAAAAAAGACCAAGCCACACAACTGTCATTCACATGCAGAGGTCCTAGTTCTGTCCCATGCAGTCTCCCTAGCTGTCAGTCCAGAGTCCGTGAACTCCCACTAGCTCTGGTCCGCGTCTCTATGGGTTTCCCCATCATGATCTTGACCCCTCTTGCTCATATAATCCCTCTTGCCTTTCTTCGACTGGTCTCCAAGAGCTTATACCTGTCCAGTGCTTGGCTGCGGATCTCTGCATTTGCTTCTATTGTTATTTGCTCAGCCTTGATGCAGGGGTTGGGTGATGGTGTGGGGGTTGGGGGATAGGGGTGTGGCTGATCCTACCTCAAATTGACATGACAGGCATTGTAAACTCCCTATGGGAGGTCTTACCCTTTCTGAGGAGTGCTGGGTGGAGGGGAGAGCAAAGGAGGGGAGGGAGGAGGAACTCTGGTTGGTATGCAAAGTAAATAAAACAACTTTTTAAATGAAAAGGTAACCAATAAAGAAATTGGTACTAGGATGTGGGCTATTTATATGAAAGGCCCAGATCCAGCTATTTTTGTGGAGAAATGTGGAAGAATTTAGAACTTGGGCCTAGGGGAGTGGTTGAAGGCTGTAAGATGAGCCCAATGGGTCATTTCTGAAAGATTTTCATAAACAAACAAAGAAATAAACAAAAAGATGTAGTGCTGAGCTATGTAGAATGTTCAGGCCCAACTCAGACATGTTTTTTCAGAAGCAAGGAGTATTAGTAACTGGGCAAGAAACCATTCTTGTGATATTTAGTCAAAGATAATACTTGCCTTCTGCCCTGTCCTAAAAGTTTGCCAGTATTGATCAGAGTTCTTAAAGGAACAGAACTGATAGAATAAATATGAATACATATATTAAAGGGATTTCCTAGAATGATCAAAGGGCTTATATACTGTCATCCAGCTAGTCTAACAAAGGCTGCCTACCAATGGAAGGTTCAAGATCCCAGTAATTATTTAGTTCATGAGGTTGGATGTCTCAGCTGGTCTTCATTATATGCCAGGACCCTCCAAAAGTAGATTCTACTGCCTATGAAGGAATGGACTTGTCAGAAAGTGACAGCACACAGACAAAGAGCAAGGTTCTTTCTTTCATGTCCTTTCTATAGACTGCCAGCAGAAGGAATAGCCCAGATTAAATTGGGTATTTCTCCTGAAAAAGATTTGTATTCAGTTTGTATCTTTCTACCTCAAAAGATCTGGATTAAAAGTGGGTCTTCCAACTTCAAATGATTTAGGTAAAAAAAAAAAAATCTTGGGGCTGGAAAGATGGCTCAGAGGTTAAGGGCACTGACTTCTCTTCCAGAGGTCCTGAGTTCAATTCCCAGGAACCACATCTGGGAATTGCCATCTATAATGAGATCTGGTGCCCTCTTCTGGCATGCAAGCACACATGGAAGGAATGTTGTATACATAATAAATAAATAAATATTTAAGAAAAACCTCTCAGCACGGATGGTTCAACATGCAAAAATCTGTCAATGTAATTCACCATATAAACAAACTGAAAAATAAAAACCACATTAGATGCTGAAAAAGCTTTTGACAAAATACAACACCCCCTCATGATAAAGGTCTTGGAGAGAGCAGGGATAAAAGGAACATACCTAAACATAATAAAGGCAATATACAGCAAGCCAACAGCCAACATCAAACTAAATTGGGAGAAACTCCCAGTGATCCCACTGAAATCAGGAACAAGACAAGGTTGTCTACTCTCTCCATATCTATTCAATATAGTTCTTGAGGTCCTAGCTAGAGCATTAAGATGCCAAAAAGAGGTCAGGGGGATACAAATGGAAAAGAAGAAGTGAAACTCTCACTGATGGCTGATGATATGATAGTTTACATAAGCGATCCCAAAAATTCTACCAAGGAATTTCTACAACTCATAAACACTTTCAGTAATGTAGAAGGATACAAGATTAACAACAACAACAACAAAAAAATCAGTAGGCCTCCTGTACACAGATGATAAAAGGGCTGGGAAAGAAATCAGAGAAACAACACCCTTCACAATAGCCACAAATAACATAAAATATCTCTGAGTAATGCTAGCCAAACAGGTGGGAAGACTTGTATGAAAAGAACTTTTAATCTTTGAAGAAAGAAATTAAAGACACCAGAAAGTGGAAATATCTTCCATGTTCCTAGGTAGGTAGAATTAACATAGTAAAAATGGCAAACTTACCAAAATCAATCTACAGATTCAATGCAATGTCCATCAAAATCCCAGCAAAATACTTCACAGACCTCAAAAGAACGGTACTCAACTTCATACGGAAAATCAAAAAAAATCCCAGGATAGCCAAAACAATCCTGTACAATAAAAGAACTTCTGGAGGCACTGCAATCCCTGACTTCAAATTTTACTACAGAGCTACAGTACTGAAAACAGCCTGGTATTGGCATAAGAACAGACAGGAGGACCAATGGAACCGAATCAAAGACCTGGATATTAATACACAAACCTTTGAACACCTGATTTTTGATAAAGAAACAAAAAAATCAATTGGAAAAAGAAAGCATATTTAACAAATGGTGCTGGCAAACTGGATATCAACATGTAGAAGAATAAAAATAGACCCATATCTATCATCATGCACAAAAGGATCAAAGACTTCAACATAAAGCCAGCAACACTGAGCCTTATAGAAGAGAAAGTTGGAAGTACACTTGAACGCATTGGCACAGGAGACCACTTTCTAAATCTAACCCCAGTAGCACAGACACTGAAAGAAACATTAAATGGGACCTCCTGAAACTGAAAAGCTTCTGTAATGCAAAGGACACAGTCAACAAGACAAAACAACAGCCTACAGAATGGGACAAGATCTTTACTAACCCCACATCAGACAGAGGTCTGATCTCCAAAATCTACAAAGAACTTAAGAAATTGGTCGTCAAAAGAACAAATAATCCAATAAAAAAATGGAGTACAGACCTAAGAAAGAACTCTCAACAGAACAATCTAAAATGGCTGAAAGACACTTAAGGAAATGCTCACCATCCTTAGTCATCAGAGAAATGCAAATCAAAAAAATTGTGAGATTCCATCTTACACCTATAAAAATGCCCAAGATTAAAAACACCGATGACAACACTGATGATAAACAGCATTGTTTATCATAGCCAGAACCAGGAAACAACCTAAATGCCCCTCAACTGAAAAAAGGATAAGGAAAATGTGGTATACTAACACAATGGAGTACTACACAGCAGAAAAATATAACGACATCTTGTATTTTACAGGAAAATGGATGGAGCTAGAAAACATTATTTTGAGTGAGGTAACCCAGTCACAAAAAGACAAGTATCACATGTAGTCACTCATAAGTTTTTAACCATAAAGCAAAGAAAACCAGCCCACAAATAATAGTCCCAGAGAACTTAAACAACAATGAGGACACTAAGAGAGACACATACATAGATCTAATCTACATGGGTCGTAGAAAAAGAAAAGATCTCCTGAATAAATTGGGAGCATGGGGACCTTGGGGGAAGGTTGAAGGGGAGGGGAGATGTAGGAAGGAGAGCAGAGAAAATGTAGAGCTCAAGAAAAGTCAATAAAATAAAAAGAAATCTCTCAAAAGTTTGCTCAGATTCTTGTGTTTTCGTTAATTCAAGATGTCGTCAAGCTGATGATCCATTATAACCCTCACATTGCCTGAGGCTAAACTGTAAAATACTGGAATGATTTCTCTGGACACTTATATTTCAAGACAACCTAATACTGACCATGTCATGTGCTAATCAATAATCACTATTAAGCGGGTCTACAAATAAAAAAAATGCAAGCAGGACAAAAAGAAATGCAGGTTTTGCAATTTGAAGAGAAAAGAAACGAGAGAATACAATGTTGGAGCCAAGCATTGTCCTGGAAAATACAAAGTGACAGAGAGTTGTCTTATTTGCAATGGGAAAATGGGCAAGCTCTTGACCTGAGTGGAGATCCCGCCCTGCTAAACATCCAAGTGTATAAAGAAAAAGCCTAAGGAATTTCCTGTTTCTCAAAAGGTAACAAAGGGAAGCTATTGAAAACAGGATTCGTGTGAATTAAGCTCATCTGGAGCTGGCAGTCAAACCTGGAAGCATAGGCCATGTAGTTGTGGTTTAGATTCATAAAGGATACTAAAGTAAAGGGGTTAGGGGATCTTCCTCTGAAGTGAAGGAGTGCTGGTGAAGCTAGGCAATTTAGGGCAGAGCAGGCACTGCATGAAAGCCCTAGGAAGCCATTGCATGAAGGTGTCAAAGTGAAGCCTGCTTTGCATTGAAGACACTGTGATATTTCACATGCCAGAGCCATGGGATATCTGCCATTAATAGCTATACATGGGGAGCAGAAATATCACAAGAGAGAGAAGTTTATTACAGAGAACAAAGCTGGAGAGAGTCTTAGCCCGTAGTGATTGGACATGAGGTGCAGGATTAGCAGCTTTCCCTGCTGGATTTCAGACTTACTTTGGTTCAGGAGTTCCTCATTATGGCCACATCCCCTTGTTTTTGAATGGTATTGCATATTCTATGCTATTGTATGTTGAAAGTATACAATCTGTTTTTTGATTTATGGAATTACGTTTAAGAAGCTGCTCTGAGTGTCAGAAGAGAGTTTGAAACGTGGACTTTTAAATAGTATTAAAAAACGTGGAAGACTTTGAAGACTTGTGAAAGTGGACTTACATGCATTTTTTTCTTCCTGATATGGTCATGTACCAATTGGAACCAGGGAATACAACACGATTTTTTGAATGAGGACGGTTCCTATAAGCTCAAATATTCGGTGGACTACTTCGAAAGGATTAGGAGGGGTGGCCCGGTTTGAGGGTTTGGTTGGTTTTGAAATTTAAGATGAATTTTGTCATCTTCAATCTCTGCCTCCTGCTTGCAGATCAAAATGTGATCTCTCTGCTGTTGCAGTAGCCATGCTTCACTCTGTCATCATGGACTTCAACTTTATGAAATCATGATACAGTGAAAGCCTTTCCTTCATAAGTCACCATGCTTTGTCCCAGCAACAGAAAAGGAGCTAACACACGAGGTGATTCAAAACTGTGTCAAGTTGGCAACTGATAGATGACAAAGCAACATGTAAGCATGTGTTAAAACACTAGTAAACCTTCAAGCTCCACATTCTTCTCTCATGGGTTTTGAGGTCGAATTATCTAATTGGGAAGTTATTCTTAAATTTAGAGAAAACTTCTATAGTCTTAAAGTTGAGTCTAAACCAGTGAGTTCTTAATTATCTTAGTGTATTGAGCAGCAAAGCTTAGAATTGGTTTCTTTTATTTATTAAAAAAAATCCATCAGGGTTATAGGAGTAGGAACCAGAAAAATCCCATAATTATATTTGGATTCCTGGATATTTCTAGAAAGTTTACCAAAACTCAAACTCAAACACACACACACACACACACACACACACACACACACACATACACACGCACACACACACACACATTTATCTTTCATATTAAGTGAGAATTATGAGGATGGAAAATTTTGTACACATTTTTGCTTGCTTTCAACTTCTAGCTATATAGAACTCTACCCATAAAGTTGCAAATCATAGGTTTGTGGCATATATCAAAATTCCTGAGTATCTCTCTGGTGGCTTTCTGACTAGAGTGAGTTTGACAGACTGTCTTGTTATAGTTGTCATGATATACACAAGAATGCTGTGTGGGATCATTGGGGGCCATGGCATTTGAAGTTTCTGGAAGGAAAAAGAAAAAAGAAATCTCACATTTAGAAAATCCTCCAAAAATGGCAGCATCAAGCATATTTCTAAGAGGAATTATAATTTTAAAAGAATATTGAAGACAGTATGGAAAATGTAGCTTAGAGGCATCATTATGGGGTGGATCAATTACATTTTTAACTAGAATTTTATCATACAAATAAATGTTTGCTTGTAATTAATGGTAACTTTTATAAAGTTATATAAAAACTTCATAATATATTTTCATTTTATGTATATAAAGAAGGCAGAGACCAACATGCTCCAGATATTTATTCATGAATAATATGAAGAAGTAGAGAAAATGTATAAGCCTGTGTGAATTAAAATAATGTTGTTGATGATATTAATTATATATAGGCTAATTATTTGATATTTTCATTTATAAAGATTGTTGTAGTGTGAACTGGTAGGTCAATGTACTATTTTTTTTAATTTGTGGATTTAATGATAACAAAAAGAAGTCCCAAATTCAAATGCTATTCCAGAGAGCCTGTTTAGGACATAAAGTATAAGAATCATTACTTTAACTCATACTCCTGTAGTAGGAGGCCACTTATTTGTTCCTGGCTGCCCAGACTCCTGAAATAACCACACAAAAACTGTATTAATTTAATCACTGCTTGCCTATTAGCTCTAGCTTCTAATTGGCTAGCTTTTACATCTCAATTTAATCTATTTCTATTCATCTGTGTATTGCCACGTAGCTGTGCCTTACCAGCAAGGTTCCATCCAGCATCTGTCTCTGGCGGGGCTACATGGCTTCTCCTGACTCTTCCTTCATTTTCCCAGCATTTAATTTAGTTTTCCCCACCTAGCTCTACTCTACACTGTCACAGGCCAAGGTATTTCTTTATTCATTAACCAATAAAAGGAACACATAGACAGAAGGACCTTCCATACCATTTCCCCTTTTTGTTTAAATAAAAGCAAAGGTTTTAACTTTAACATAGTAAAATTACATATAACAAAATAGGTATCAAACAAGAATTACAATTACAATATTTATATCTACTTTATCTTTTATGAGAAGTAAGGAAAACTATAACTATCTATTCTTCAACTCCATCAAAGACTCCAAAAGGATATGTTACCTAAGTAAACCGAAAGTGCATTGTAAGCAACTTCCAAAACTCTAGAATTGACAGAGACATCTCACTGCTTGGACAGTCACCCAACGTTCTTCTGTATCATTGGAGCATCCATCTTCAGCCTACAGGTCCATAATATCTGGCTGACATTTTCACAAAACAGGATATTTCAAAGACAGTTCCACCTATATTGATAGTTTTTCAGTCACTTTCTTCTGTGTTCTGAAGAATATCTGGCAGACTCTTTAATGAACTAGGAACCCTGAATGACCATGTTACCTTTAGGCTAGTTTAGCAGTCTTTTTTCTGTGGGTTCTGCATGTCCAATTCACACAGCATACCATCAAGTAGTAGGACAAAGTAGTTCCTTGCCCAAATGGCTAACAAACTCCATGAAAAGACTCTTCGATGCCCATCATCCTCTTGAAGTAGAATGGTGCTGCCAGAAGCAGATGTGTCTCATTGTCATGAAAAGTCTTAACCTCTTAAAACATTTTAAATGCCATATTCTGAAGGTCTCTGAAAGATTTGAAGAATACCTATCTAACTGAAATATATCTCTATATAGCTAGGAAACATAACTAACATGACTACAAGCTTGGCTATTATAGATGACTATCTATTGACCTATATTTCTTAATTATACAGTACATTTTTTAAATGAGTGCACAAACACAATACCTTAACCAAGGGCAGAAATATACATATAACAAAATTGACCTTAAATTTGTATCAATAGACCAAGATCCATACCAATGCAAATCTCTATATTATATCCCCCTTTAAATATAAACAAACATTTATAGACAATATTTGGGAATGTGGGCATAGTTCTCTTGAAACTGCTTCATGCTTTTTGTTGGGCAAAGTATTGTTAGGGGTGTTCACAGTGACCTTTCAGTGGTTCTTGGTCCATCAAATCACATTAGTCTGGAAGGATTCCACAAGTTCTCCTCTTCTTTGGAAACAAAGATGAACCTCTTTTCCAAAGTAACAAATCCTCAGACCCAAATTCTGAAGCCATGATACCTTTAAAATATCTATGCTGGTTTAGCTTAGCAGCCCATACAATGAAATATCTCTCTGTACTTAGCTCCTTCACAGTCAAAAATTTAAAGAAAACACAATATACTGTAATCCAGACAGTGTATATTCTATCTTTACGTGGGTTATTTTTCTTACTCTATTACTTATTCTATAAGTTTAATCTTTATTTTACTATCTCTCTGTACTCTTTTATATAACATTTACTGTCTTTTTACTCTTTTCTTCTCTCTCCCAATCCAACATACATTTATTAAACATACTGTGTCTTGTTTAGAGATTTTTGTTTTGTTTTGTTTTGTTTTTAAATCTGAATCTGTCTTTATTGCAATCCTTTTGTGACCAGGACTGCTTCTTAAAATGCAAAGCAGCATTGCTGGGATTAAGGCTGTTTGGCCTTTTGGCTCTACCCAATCTAACATGACAGAGGCAGGTTCACCACCTCTGCAAGCCATACACACTGCTCCAGTTCCAAATATGCATTGGTCTATGTTGAGCCTTAAGCAGTTTGTAACACACTGCTTATAAAACCCATTTAAATGCTCCTTGGCCAGGTCTCCCTAAAGAGTCAGGGCTGTTTGTGCTGGCAAACCATGAATCCACTGTTTTCAAACTGTGGTTTTTTTTCTGCTACCACTGAATCAGGAAGACCTCTCTTAAAGAAGCTGCAGCATGCTTTCAGCAAGAAAAGCCAATATGGAAAAATGTGCAGTTAAACTTTGCTTTTAGTGTCCAGAATTCCTTTCCAACCCTTCCCAGGTTTTTATGTGGATGTAGCTACTCATGTTGGTGCACCAGTCTGTAGGAGAAGGCTGCTTGTTTGTTCCCTGGCTGCCCAGATTCCCAATATAACCACATAGAAACTGTATTAATTAAATCACTGCTTGACCTATTAGCTCTAGCTCCTTATTGGTTAGCTTTTACTTCTTAATTTAACCCATTTCTATTCATCTGTGTATCACCAAAAGGCTGTGGCTTACCGGCTAGGTTCTCTCCAGTGTCTGTCTCTGGTGAGGCTACATGGCTTTTCCTGACTCTGCCTTCTTCCTCCCAGAATTCAGTTTAGTTTTCCATGCCTAGCTCTACTCTACCCTATCACAGACCAAGTCAGATTCTTTAACCAATTCTTTAATGAAATTTGTTAACTAATAAAAGCAGTGCATCTATAGAAGGACTTCCCACACCACACTGTAAGTCTGCCCATGTTAGTCCTTTAATTCCTAGTGGCTGACAAAAGAAAACTTACTTCCTGTGAGTATCTGAATGTGCCTCTGCATTTTATCATTAACATCCTCCTTCTGTATCTTCCATAGAACCTTTTCCTATGCTTTGGTTCTTTGAATATTTTATGTTTGACACTTTGATTCTCTGCAGAATAGTGGCTCTCAGGTCAATTGATTATGATCCTCTATGCAAGGGACATTTTATGCTATCTGGTTAAGTTCTCATGATCAGGATGCTGCTACTGATATCTAGTGAGAGCAACAGAGATTCACTGAACCAACTCTACAATGAGTGAACTAGCCTCCCTATTTCTGCTGCCCAATATTGTTTATTCAAATATATCAATTAGAGTAAGGTTGAGGAACACTGCTGTGGAATGCATACATCATAATATGTAACTCTTTTTATAATTCCAGATTCAATATTATTATTATTATTATTTTACATTTTATTATTGCTTTAGTCTCATTATTTGTTATGAATCTAAGTTGTTTATATCCTGGTTAAATTTTCGTAGGTGTCTTAGGGGTACTATTGCTGTAATGAAACACCAAAAGTAAGTTGGGTAGGAATGGGTTTATTTGGCTTGCACTTCCACATTGTAGTCCACAGGAACTCAAATAGAGCAGGAACCTGGAGGCGAGAGCTGGTGCAGAGGTCATGGAGGAGTGCTGCTTACTGGCTTGCTCTCATGGCTTGCCCAGTCTGTTTTGTTACAGCACCCAGGACCACCAGCCCAGGGATAATACCCTCCCCTATCAATCACTAATTAAGAAAATTCTCTACAGGTTTGCCTACAGCCCATCTTATGAAGCTATTTTTCTTTTTCTTTTTTCAATATTATTGCACTTCCTACATAAAGCCTCTTTGAATCTTTCTGATCCTATATATGGCTTTTGAAAAGCACTTATTGCTCACACAATATAAGTAATATTTCTCTGAAATTATGCATATATATGACAACTCTAATTTGGGTGAATAACTTAAGAATAGATCTCAGGTCTGATTCCAGTGCTCAGTACACTGACTGGAATATAGTGGTCATTAAACCTGTTTTGGTTACTCAATGCAGAGTGGCCAGCCTTGACACAATATACCCACAATGAAAACGGACTCAGAATATTGTGCATATATATATATGTATATATATATATATGCATACACATGAGTACATATATACCTATTGTTGTATGTAACAAAAGAAATGCAAGAAAAAGAAGTTATCAACTTGAAAATGGGGGACACATAGGACAGGTTTGATAAAGGTAAGCTGGGAATAGCTAGAAGGAGGAAAGGAAGAAGTAAAAATGATGATGTAATTCTATTTCAATTAAAAACAAAATTTATAAGCTATAATAAGTAGGTCCAGAGAGGTTAGGCATAGAGGAAAGGACTAGGGGAGACACGTGAATCTCCACAGAAGGGGGAAATAGAATAGCTATTATAGGTGAACTAAAGCTAAGAGTGGAGGTGATAAAAAGGGGATCCACTGGGAAGGGGGGGGACATGGGATAAGGGGAGAGAATGAGGGCAGAGGAAGCTAAAATTGAAGAGCATTTGAAGAGCAGTATGGAAACAAAATACAGTGGAAACTTCCTAAAATATAAGAAGGTGATCCTAATGAAGTCTCCAAAGAATTAGCAAGTGCCATCTCTTGTCACCAAATGAAACTTACAGTATAGGGACTAGGTTTCATCAAATTGAGCTTTTGGCCAGAAGGTCCCATAGAAATCACCCAAATAACACAGTCTATTGTAACAGGGTACTCTCCAAACTTTGGCAGCAAGGCCCGATTGCTTGTGCCTACATAGAACTTTCACCTCTATGCTCTAGTGTCTATGACATGGAAGGTACTTAGTAGGTTACTAAAAGAGAAAACTAAATAGTACTCCAACCACAAAACTTTGGATCTACAGTATGTTTTGCCTGCAAAATACACTAAGGCAATGGTGACACAAACTTTGTGGGAGTAACCAACCAATACCTGATTTGACTTAAGGCTCACTCCATGAGAAGAACACCAAAGCTGACACTGCTTAGCTGACTTTGTACAAAGTAGGTATTCATCTTTTTGTATTTGTAGTATTTGATAACTGAGATTTTATGTTGAGTATTTTATTTCTGTCATGAGAGGATAAAGAAGCTAAGTTATGTTTAAACTGAATGAGTCATTGCATGTGAACCATGCAACAAAGTGAAGACTACATAAACATTTGATTTATTATTTTTAAGCACTGGTAATTATTGACTTTTATGGATTTTATTCAAAATACCCATACTGGAAAACTAGCATTACTAAACAGAGTCACCAAATTAAATTCCAATATGACACTTAATGCTTCTGCCCTTCTTAAATTATTTGTTTCCAATATGTGCTAAACCTTCATGGCAAAGTGTCTTCTATATGTAGTTAAAACTAATATTTTTATTTTTCATTCTCTAACAACCAAATTAGATATATGTCAAATTCAGTTTTATTTAAATATTCCAAAATTATGCATACATAAAAATCTCAAATCTTAGGAGATAAAAAAGTATAAGTACTATATTTTAGTTTAATTGTAAATTTTTTAATTTTCTAAACTTGTGGCAGTGGCTATTGAATCTGACACCAGTGTATATGGTATTGTGGAAATGTAAATGAGAATTTACATTCATTTTTTTCTCTCTCTGAACTATTTTTTAGTAAATATTGAAAGAAATGTATTTGGGATCTATTCCTTCCTTCATGGAAATAAAACCTTAAAAGTACATATTCTTCCTATATAACATTAGAAGGTTTGTCATACTGCAAGCAGAGGCAAGGTCCTATATGTTGTTTTGTAGGTAAATATTTAAGGGCATCTGGCTTGGTGTTATTATAAAAATGGGCTGTAGATGGTTGGGTAAATATTCACAATCTGATATTAGTTTATTGAATTAATGGCTTGAGACATGAAGAGAAGGACTGCTTAAATGAGTTCATTTCTTACAATCACTTCAATATCTCAAAGACCCCCAACCTTGTCAGAAGTGTGAATTACTTGAGTCTAAAATATTAGGCAAAAATGTAATAACCACTTTCTCAAGATGACTGCCTCTTTCTGATTCAGTTATGAGAAAAGAAAATAAAACAGGTGAATCAAGTGAATAAAAGAGATAATCAAATTCCATGTGTCAGTAAACTCTCAAATCCGTTCTTATGTTATCATAATTGCATTATCTTGACTCTTTGCGTAACTAAGCAGAAATTCTCCTGCCTTCAATCCTATTAACGAACACAGGAAAATAAGACAAGAAATAAACTAAAAAAAATGGAAATAATTATTTAGATGAAAGATGGGAAGAGTTTGCTATACATACCTTTTATTATTTGCTCTTTCATTCTCCTTCTCTCTTTTCCCCTTTCCTTCGCTCTTTTGTTGTTTCCTTCATTCCCTCTAATTTTTCCCTCAAAATATATAAGTGTATAATAAGATAAGCCTTTTGAGTAACTACCAAAAGTGGGCTTAGGATTCATAGATTGCTAGAAAATCAAGTCCATGTTTTCTAAAGCAATGAATAGTCTAGGATCAGATATTCGGGGATGAGCAGCAGAATCCAAATGTCACTAATGAGATCTTTTTCTGGTTTCTCCTATCCTGGTGAAGCTGCCTGTTCCTTTCATTCAAGGGATGTGGATTCCATACTTTTTCAATACGCCAGTCTAGGGCTCTGAAAACAGAACTTCCACCGACTGGTGCATGAACTAGACCACTTCATAATTCCCAGGACTGATGATAGTGATGTCATCATCCCTAAAAGATCAAAGTTCGGACGGTCACCTTGTAAACCTACATGGCAGAGGATTAAACAAAAATACATTGTTCTTTAGCTTCATAAAGAGGTATAAATTCCCCTCCTTGTCACAAGGCTCAATTCTTTCTATTTCCTCATTCTTCTGTCCTGTTTTCTGATTCAAAATGGAAATGCCTTCCCTATGCTTGTCCACCTTTATGCTGGGAAGCAGATCTTGACTGAGTTCCTAGGTTTATTTCTCAGGTTCCATCAGCTCTTGACTTAGATCTCATTGAGATGAGAACTAATTCAGGTTTACCTTTTGGAATGATAGCCATCATGTTGTGCCTGGAGGTGTGGCCCATACCTTTAATCCCAACCATCAAGAAGCATAACCAATAGGATCTCCGTGAGTAAATGCCAGCCTCGTTTGCAAAGTTCCAGGACAGTCAGAGCTATACAGAGAAACCCTGTATCAAAAAGATTAAATAAATAAAATCATATCACACATTTGACATTCACATAAAAGATTTTTTCCAGAGATAATGAAAAGGAGAGTAAGAAGGTGCATATAAGTGTGAATACAGTAACATATAAATGTATACGCTATATTTGTCTCCTTCCAATATTCAGCTGTTGAATCTCAATAGCCAATAATATCATTGGGCTTGGTAACTAGGTTGTGAATGATTCTATTCATGAATGGTATTACAACCTGTACAAAAGAGTTTTTACACAGCATTTGGCATGCTTGACCTTCCTTCTGTCTATTCCTTGAAGGAAGACATCACACAAGGTGACATGCCAGAAACTGAGAGCAGATCTTATCAGACAAGAGAATCTGTTGTTACCTGTACCTTGGCCTTCTCTGCCTCAGAACTGTGAAGCACAAATTCTGGTTTTTATATATTATTTAGTCCCTTTAATTGCTGCTCTTAGACACATTGTTCTAATCCTTCTATTTGATATTCTGTTACAGATATTCACTTGCTCCTGACTGTGGGCCCTGTTTCTTTGTTTCCAAGATTCTGACAAACTTTCAAACAGGTTGTAGTCTATGTTCTTTCTCAATTCCTTTACTCCCACAAGAGGCAAGATAGTGAGTACTTTATGAGACATTCCCTAAAATGGAGACAGGAGGCAAGCCCATTTTGCTAATATCTACCTCTTTTATCATATATTTCTTCTAATTTTGATTGTTTTATTGTAGTTAGGAAAAATATTTTGTTCTTATTATTAGTTCTTGGTTCCTTAGTAGTGGCTTATAAAGGACATTCTTTCAAATGGCCTCTATGTAATACAGCTGTTTGTAAACAATATTTCTACGGTAACATTCTTACTATACTTCACTCATTCTAACTCCCCCCAAACAAACAAACAAAAATAAACAATAGCAAAGCTAAGAAGCTAAGTAAGAACAGCTCTAAGTGTTCATCAGGATCAGCTCTGAGAACACCAGATTCAGACTTTTCTCCACAGTTGCACTGCATCTCTCTAATGCTCATGTAGGGACTTCTTATAGTTTGCTTTTGAAGAAACAGTAATTTAATATTCATTGATTTGCTCAGTCCACTCAGAGTAGTGGAAATTGATGGGTGGTAGCAACCTGCACAGCAGGCTCCAGGACTAGCTACATTTTACTGTACAATTACTAGGTTCTCTTCTCTGTGACAAGTGCTTTATTGTGTTACAGCTCTCCCCACAGTTCTGTAAGTAATTGACATTATAACGACAGCATTTTCAAGAGATAAAGAATGTAATATTTATAGGGATAAATCATATTTGTCAGCTTTTCATAACTATTGATTGGGAACTTCAGATTCAAATCCAGGCTGTTTTAGATTCTGGGGTATGGCAACTGAACTACTGTGGGATATGGCTTTGTTAAACTTCCTGATACTGGTGTGGTGTTACCAAATTGTGCACCCGCAGGCACCCACAGCTTCTCTTTTCCCTCAACTGTATTTAGGATTTAGGACTAAGCCGTCCTTCATTCAACATTTGCAGCTCTGAGTCTCATTCACTGATATTCGTTTAAAAATAGAATTTTATCTCATGAAGCCTGAAAGTAGTATTTGTCTATGGCTATAAACATAGATAAACACTTATAAACATTTAGAAAGCAGTTTGATGGTCTCTCAGCTTAACTTAGAACGTGTAATAAGTTCCACAGTAGCTCCTATGACTTCCATAATTTTGGTTTTTGTTGTTTTGTTTTAATTGTGTTTACAATGCAATGAAGGGGTTCCAGCCATCCCGAGAAATGTACTTCAAATCCAATTTGGAAAGTGATTGGGTACACCCCCATGCAAAAAAAAAATAGTGGTACCATTATTACACATCCTGTCTGGCAGGTTGATATTGAAGTTTATAGGATTCACATCAGGGTAAAATTATTGATGTAATTTCTTCCCCAGAAGTATGTATAGCTATGAAATCTACTATTAAGTTCCTATTTATTTTTCCAATAACTTACAAACAAAATATATGGTGTTTCTGGCACAGGGCTTGAGTTTGTATGAACAACTGAAAGAAACAGCATGTTTTGCTTTAGAGAGTTCAAGAGGAGGGTATCCCATATTGGAAACCAATATCTTATTTATTAACCCCCCCAAAGCCTAGGAAAAGCATTGTACATCTATGAAGAATATCCCCTTCTAATTCTTTTATGTAAATAATATCTTTAGTTGGATAGTAAGAAGGTTTTCATATGATTCTTCATTCACTTCTCATTGTGATTTATTCTCCATCTCAGTTCTTCATAACATCTTATTATTTGAACTAATTATTTCTTTTTCTATTAAAGAATAGATATAGTCATTCTTTCTTCACAAACATTATTGTTGTCATTGAAGAAGAAATGTAACTTTTTGGAATCATAGATAAATACTACAGCCTTTAGCTGAATCGAAGTATGAAGGCATTTCCAGGACAAGCATGTAATTTCAGCAACTGGGGATTTTCAGAATATATAGAAGTTACCAAAGTCTTCTACAAAAAATGAATAGATTCAGATTGTTTGATGATATATTTCACCAGTTCTAGGACTTCTTGTGATGTTAAGTCAAGATCTTTTCATCTGCTCAGTGTAGATGATAAGCAGGACCATATGAAATGGTAAAAGGATAAATGTGCTTCCTCATTGAGAACCATACCTTCTTCCAAGCTGCTGAAAGATGTCTTCAGCTTCATAAAAGAAACAAGTGGTTATCAGATACCACTATTGAACAGTTCCCTTCCATATTTACTATTTAAATATGTAAGATTTTTGTAAGGTCTGAAATCAGTTATCCTTTGTTTTCATTTTCAGCTTTAAATCAAACCATTTAGTTTAAACATGTTTTTATTTTCTAACAATTTTGTTTGACTTTGTGTTATTTTTTTAAAGGACCCATTGTGTCTGGTGATACCATTAAATCCTAGTCCCTTATTTCATCTGTGAAAGAAGCACAGAGCTCAGTGTTCTCTGAGAATTTTATCTAAGCTGCTAATGTTATAGGTGTAAATGTGAATATCAGTGTACTTGTGTGAAGTTGAAATCTGTCAAGTGTACCATGTCTTCAGCATTCTGGTTTTGAGTGTTTTTTTTTTTTAACCAAGTTATACTTTGTAAATCCTACCTCTTCCAAAAAATCTAAAGGATATTTCAAAAAGAAAAAGGAGTTAATAATTGAATAAACAAATATTTACATATTTACAAGAAATTAAATAAATCTCTAAGATATATTGCTCTTAAAATATAGTCTAATTTAAAGATAACAAGCATGAAAATACACTGTGAGACATACATGAAGTTAAGCATTCATGCCATTTTCATATTACTGTGGATATCAATATGTGTATATATTGGCAATGAGAATCCAGATGACCTATCCTAATAAAGAGTTGTCTTTAGAATCGGAGACATTCCTTTTCCTGCAGCAGTATGCTCCAGTACTATGCTGTTTTATGATAAATGATGGCTGTTGCTTGAAGGGAAAAGTGAGACCATCACTAGTGGATGAAAACATGTTTTGGAAATGGTCTTGTCTTATTCAGTTCCAATATGAATGTCTAGTAATTCCAATGCCTATCATAATTTCATCTGGATCTATCAGGGTTAGGCTAAGTCTGAACTGATCTAAACTCTTATTTATCATTTTCTGCTCTACAAGGTGGGAAATTGTTTCTTTTTAATTTCCATTTGTTGATAGCAGTTGGCTTTATCCAAGGATAACTACATAGATAAATGACTTCTAGCTGTACCAAACTAAAAGCCCAAGTACCTTTAGGGGATACATAGAAATGCATGCATTCAAGCTGAACAACAAAAGAAGAAAAGGAAATATTAGGTCACTAGATGGTGCCAGAATGTTATTTTTTAGTTTATTGCCACTGCTTTTGAAGCTTTATACCACAATCAGTTTTGAGAAGCATTACTTCAGGCATTAGTATCACAAAAGAATAGGCCTAATGTTAACAGCATGGATAATTTAAAAAAGAAAGGCCACTAATGCTAAAAATTTCGGCATATTAGAGTGTACTGAATTAAACCGAAGAACATAAATAAGCTGTATAAAAATGTTCAAGTTGTAAAGTAGAAACATTTACTATAAAACAGCAACATTTTATTATTTTTGACTTTTCAGTTATTTTGTCTCCAAAAACAAGGTGCAATTACACAATACATGTAAGCATTAAAAATAACATCTGTATTTCAGTCTGCTCCATAGTCACACATCATCCTTTAAGTAGGAAAATACATACTTTACCTATCCTTACATTTAGAAAGTTCTGCTAGATACCCTGTTATATAGTGTGTGCTCCTCGGGATGTCTGTTTGTAACAATCCTTCTTCCTTGGTGGCTCTAAATAATATTTGGAGTCACTTTACTTAAGAGATGGTATGCAATTAAATACAGGCTTTGACGTTTTGCCTGAGCCTTGGCTGAAATGGTACATATGAATTTTTATGGTCTTATCTCCCCTTTTATGATTGTGCTTGATAGGCAAAGAGGACAAAAGAAATAAAATGTCCTATATTTCTGCTAAAAATATCAATTGTCAGTCCAAATCATTGCTTAATTTTAACTAGTTTATTGAACATGGATTTCCCCCTAGAATTGAATGCCTTGTTTTCCTTCCTAAATGCAAATCATTTTACAAAAAATTAAGCTACATTATTTACTTAAAACAATGTTATGTGCCTTCTCCCCACCTCTCCTGAGTGAGAAGGGTATTATTTGCCTCATTTTGTGTGTGAAATGATAGATTCTTGAAGTTGGCTAGTACCCCAAAAGTACTGTTTTAGCAAGTAATGAAGCCAAAAGCAGTAAGTGGACCTAGATCTCTTGAACCAACCACAGCCTGAGGGGCTCAGCAGGATGAAATGTAGGAAACACTAAGTCTTTGCTGTGATTTGAAGAAAAAATGAGCTAATTTTGAAAATGCAAATTCTAAAAGAACTTGAGTTTCCTAGGCCTAAAAAGTATAGTTGGTTACATCTTAATTTATTAGTAGCTATCAAAGGGACTTACCTGCACAGTCAAATTTATTTATCAAGCATCTGTTCCCACTCCTGAGTGGGTGAGTGTGCGTGTGTGTGCGCGTGCGTGTGTGTGTGTGTGTGTGTGTGTGTGTGTGTGTGAGAGAGAGAGAGAGAGAGAGAGAGAGAGAGAGAGAGAGAGAGAGAGAGAAAGCAAGTGTGTGAGTATCTGTGTCTTTGTTTGTGCCTGTGATTTCTTCTCTTCAGGACCATCAGTGTAAGGAGGCTATCCTAACTTTGAAATAATGGTGACTACTTCCATTACTCTTCTCAATTTACAGTATCACTGTGTGATTCAAGTTAAGTAGATTCAAATGAAATAGAAAGGCAGTAAATATCTTGACTATTGTACTCCAAGGAAATTTCCATAATTTCCTGACATAAGATACCATCCTAGTCTGCTTTTTTGCTTAGGATTTTACAAGTACTTCATCCCATTTATGAACTTAAGCTATCTTATATGTGGTTGGTGACAATCTTTTAATTAAAACTTCAAGCACTTTTTATAAAAATCTATTAATTTCAGAAATATGTCAACAAATAAATTAGCAATCACAAGATCAGTCATTTACTATAGCCCACAAATCAATCACTTCCTAACTACAACTTCTGAAATGATCCTCCCTTGTTCACCAACCCAAAATATCCATGCAGATTTAACATTAATATACAAAAATACAAAATTCTAAATATTTTCAAATTCATAATGAAACATATGCTAATATGAGTCCATGGCTGTAGAATTTTGAAGCATAAATTTTTTTATATAAAATTAAGTAAATTGTATAAAATTTCTTTCAAATCATGTATATATGGTGCAAATGAAACAAATTAATTTCATATTATATGTGGTTTTCATCCCCAATACATATCAGTACATATGCAAATATTTTATATTTTTTAATTAATTAATTTACTAATTTTTAAATTAATTAGTTAAGTAGTTCATTAGTTTTCTGTGAATTGGTGTTTGGCTGCATATGTCTGTATGAAGGTATTGAATCCTCTGCATCTGGAGTTACTTACAGTTGTAAACTGCCATGTGGGTGCTGAGAATTCAACCTTGATCCTGTAGGAGAGACCACCAGTGCTCTTAACCAGTGAGACATCATTTCATCCACCTAATAAAAAATTTTTAAACACTCAAATGAAAAGATCTTCTTGTTCATAGTCCTTGTAGCTCAAGGGAAACTCAATCTATAATCTAGCGTTTCCAGTCCAGCCTGGGCACCTAACTTGCACACTATTTAAAAGTCTGCCTTCTAAGTACATTTTTGCATAATTGCCTCTGTAGCCACTGATTCTTTCTCTGTCTCTGGGGCTAAACTCTGTTGTTTCTACCTTTCTAGTTCCAATAACACAGAATTAACTCTGGTTTTCTGTCTTTTAAAATTATTAGTAAAAAGGCAATCGAAACTTATGAATGAGAATATCATGCCATCTCAGTAATGAAAGGTGGAGAGTTATAGGCAGGAGAATGAGGAGGTTGGTGTAGGGTATGACTATGTTTAAACTGTATTGGAGTTTAATTGAAATATTCTCTAGAGGTGCCATTCCAGTTTATACAAGGCTCTTCCAAAAAGGGTTGAAAGTTACAACACACAGAGTAGCTGCTGACATTCTTCTAACTCTGCTCTAAACATGCTGATCAATGAGGCATGGAGATATAATTGGGTTGTAGACACATTTGTTGGAATATATTTGCCAGAATTTTAAACACCATATCGAAGTTTTGAGTTTAAATCAATAGCAAATGAGGACTTTCTCTGAGATATCATTTTAATTTGTTTGTAGATTAACTTTAAAAGCATAAGCCATCACACTCGAAACATTATAAGGAAAAGCAAGAAGGAATAAATTACAATATAATTTGGCAGTAAAATATATTTATGAAAATATCCAGGGGTTCACTTACAGAATTTGTCAGATATACAGTTTGTTTATAAAGTATTAAGTTGTCTGTTTGATCTTAGGGACTTAGTAAAAGTTGCACCTGGTCTTAGCAAGATGAACAAAATGCAAATGAGATATTTAGAACTAAGATTCCTGGTTTCTCCAGTCATAATCTTAGGCACCTTTCAGATATGAACTCCCTCTCATGGAATGAGCCTGAAATTAAACAAGTTGGTTGGCTGCTCCCACCAATGACAACTTTTGCCTAGTCTTGTTTTGTCATGTCTTGTGGTTGTCTCTTAGAGGCCTGTTCTTTTCTGAGGGTAATCAGGGGAAGGAGTAATAGATCTAGGGGAGAGAGGAATTGGAAGGGAGCTGGAATGAGAGGAGGGAGGAGAAATTGTGGTCACAATATTGTATGAGAAAAAAATTCGACTTTTAAAATTTTTTATTGATTTCATTGAGCTATACATTTTTCTCTGCTCCCCTCCCTCTCTATCCTCTCTCTTTCTACCTTCTCCCATGGTCCCCATGCACTCAATTTACTCAGGAAATTATTTTTTCTATTTCCCATGTAGATTAGATCCATGTATGTCTCTCTTAGAGTCCTCATTATTTTCTAGGTACTCTGGGATTGTGATCTGAATTGTGATTTCTTTGGTTTATGTCTAAAAGTCACTTATGACTGAATACATATTATGTTTGTCTTTCTGGGTCTGAGTTATCTCACTCAATATAATGTTTTCTAGATCCATCAATTTTCCTGCAAATCTCAAGTTGTCATTATTTTTTCTACTGTGTAGTACTCCATTGTGTAAATATACTACTGAAGAAGAATGCTGAAAAGAAATCCCATACTAGCTCAGAATTGAGAATAATAGATGGTTATTTATTTAGGGGCAGACTCACAAATCAGAATTCTCTGCTGGAACAGAGAACAGCAATTGAATCCCTCAGCTGGAAAAGAGACCAGACACATGCTTTAAATCAGCATAAATAGTATAAGAGGCCAGGCCCCAGTGGGCAGGTAACTTAAACACTACTGGCTGTAGGATTTTCTACAGCACCTCCCCCTTTTATTTAAATAAGAGAGTTATAAGCCTAATTCAAATTTATATACACTAAGAAAAAATATATTCAATAATTATCCTATCCCAATGATTTTAAGTCTTGTATAATAAATAACTTGGCCAAGTCATGAGAGGAAAGTAACTACAACTATTTAGTCTTCAATTCCATCGAAGATCCAAGAAGGGAAATAACATTACTTGAGTAAGCAGGAAGTGCAATCAAGCAACTTCCAAAATGAGCAACAAAGGACAGAGTCTCATCTGCAATGTCAAAACAATCAACTTTGGCTAAGGCCTAGAGTAACTGACAGACCATTTTCAGAGGCAGGAAATTTTTCAAAACCATCTTACCCTGTCTTAGCAAGATTTGACAGTCCTGCTTATCCATTTCTGGATACCATATACTATAGTGTAAGGAGTGGGCAGCCCTGTCCCACCGCCCGGCTAGCTTAAGCCTCGAAATAACCACACAGAAATTGTATTAATTAAATTACTGCCTGGCCCATTATATCTCACCTCTTCTTAGCCAACTCTCACTCATGATCTAATACATTTCTATTAATCTGACTTCACCACGAGGTAATGGTTTACTGGGAAAGCTTCTAACCAGCACCAGTCTGGGGCAGGAGAACCATGGCATTTGCCACACTACCTTCTTCCCAGCATTCTGTTCTGTCTACTCTGCCTACCTGATTTCTGCCCTATCAAAAGGCCAAGGCAGTTTCTTTATTCACCAATGAAAGCAACACAAATACAGAAGAACCTCCTACACCATTTCCCCTTTTTCTGTTTAAACAAAAAAGAAAGGCTTTCATTTTAACATAGTAAAATTACATATAACAAAACAGTTATCAAGCACGAACTACAGTTACCATATTTATATCTACTTTATCTTTTATCATAACAAATGAAAACTATAACTATACTTATCCATTCTTCAACTCCATCAAAGATTCCAGAAGGATATAATATTACCTAAGTAAATAAGAAATAAGCAACTTACAAAATTCTGGAAATGACAGAGACATCTCGCTGCCTGGACAGTCACCCAAAGTTCCTCTGTACCATTGGGGCATCCATCTTCAGCCTACAGGCCCATAGTATCCAGCAGAGATTTTCATGAAGCAGGAAATTTCAAAGACAGTTTATTCACTTTCTTCTGTATCCTGCAGAATTTTTCATAGACTCTTTCATGAATCAGGAACCCAGAAGGATCATCTAACCTTTAGGCAAGTTCATCAGTCCTCTCTCTGCGGGTTCTTTGTGTTCAGTTTATGCAACAGTCCAGGCAAGAGCAGTTTCATTCCCAAATGGCTAACCAACTCTATAAGGAGCTTCCTTAATGCCCATCTTTCTCTGGAAGTAGATTGGTGCTGCCAGGAGCAGATGTGTCTCATTGTCATGAAAAGCCGTAAGTTATTAAAACATTTAAAATGCCATATTCTGTAGTCTTTAAAAGATATGAAGAATGCCTATCTAAGTGAAATGTATCTCTATGTATCTAGAAAATCTAACGAACATGACTACAAGCTTGACTATTATCGATGATTATCCATTAATGACCTATATTTCCTAATTATACATTACATTTTTTAATGAACTACATAATCACAATATCTTAACCAAGAGCAGAAATATATATAACAAGATTGACCTTACATTTATATCAATAAAGCAAAATTTATACCAATGTAAATTATTCATATCTATATCCTATCCCCCTTTAAATGTAAAAGAACATTTATAAACAATATTTGGGAATATGGGTGTAGTTTTTTCTCTCCAAACTTCTTCCTGCTGTATGGGGGCACCGTTAATCAGGTCTTTCATGGTGTATCTTGTGTGCCAGGTTCATCTCAGTTGGCAGTTGAGTGAAGTGTTCATGGTGACCTTTCAGGAGGGCGTGGTCTATCATACCATATTGGTCCAGAAGGAATCCACAGGGTCTTATCGTCTGTGAAAACAAAAGAGAAACCTCTTTTCCAAAACATCATATCCTTAGACCCAAATTCTGAAATCAAGATACCTTTATGATACACATGCTGGTTTGGCTTAGCAGCATACACAATGAAATTTCTCTCTGTATTTAGCTTCTTCACAGTCAAAAAATTTAAAGAAGACACAATAGCACATATAATCCAGACATTCTGTGAATTTTCCATTTTTACATGGCTTATTTTAATTTATTTTTTTAATCTATGACTATCTGTACTATGTCTCTTTAAAGTCTTTACCTTTTTTGTAAAGCATCTCTCTATATTCTTTATTTCTTTTCTCTTTTAAGCCTACTATGTGCCTTTATTCTACAGTGTGATCCATTTAGAGGTCTTTTATGTCTGAATCTGTGCTATTGTGAATCTGTAATTCTTTACTATCCAAGAGCACTTCTTAAAATGCTAAGCACTTCTTAAAAACTTAAGTTGCACCATGTAATACAGTATTGCCTGTTTCCTGCCCAGTCTAAACCTTAACTGTGCTGTTATTATGATAATTATGATAGTTCCTGCCTGAGATCAGCACAATTCAGCATGGCGGAGCCACTCCTGATTCAGAGCCATTTGGTGCCTCTGAACTGCGCAAATATCTAGATATGCAGCAGTACACATTGCATTCAAGCAAGCCATAGCACTTTAGTCACAAACCCCATCCAAATGCTCTGTCTCCAGCAGGAGCCAGATATGGCACTGGCAGCATAGCCCAGAATGCTGGCATTTTAAAACCGCTGCAGCATTTTTTACTGTTGTGGCTGGTGAGTGAGGAAATTGTCTCTGTGGCACCCTGTGAGCAAACAGCAAAAAGTTGTGTTAAACTCTGTATATTCTTTTTTTAGTCTAGAATTTCTTTTTAAGCTCTCTTAGGTTTTACGTGGAGTTAGTAGACCATATTGAGGCGCCAATCTGTAGTGAGGATGAGTGGGCCGTGTTCCCAGTGCCCAGCTAGCTTAACCCCCAAAATAATTACACAGAAAATGTTTTCATTTAAACACTGCCTGGCCCATTATGTTTAGCCTCTTCTTGGCCAACTCTCACTATTGATCTAACCCATTTCTATTAATCTGTTTTCACTACAAGGTCATGGCTTACTGGGAAAGCTTCTAACTAGTGTCAGTCTCAGGCAGGAGAACTATGGCATCTGCCACACTACCTTCTACCTGATTTCTGCCCTATCAAAAGGCCAAGGCAGTTTCTTATTTCACCAATGAAAGTAACACAAATACAAAAGAACCTCCTACACCAATATACCTTGTCAATGGTTGAAGCATGGGTAGTTTCTTGCTCAAAGGCCAGTTTTGCCAAGAAGAAAACAAGCTCCAAGTGGAGTGTCTTCGATGTACAACATTCTCTCGGGAATAGATCAGTGTTTTGGGAGTCTCCTCGGTGTGCTGTGATTACCGTTAATGAATGAAGAAACTGCCTTGGCCTGTTGATGGGGTAGAACTTAGGTTGGCGGGGGAGGGAGGGAACTAAACGGAATGCTGAGAGGAAGAAGGCAGAGTCAGAGAGAATCCATGGAGCCTGCCAGTGACAGACACTGGGAATTTTACCCAGTTAGCCACAGCCACGTGGTGATATACAGATTAATAGAGATGCATTAAATTCAGATAAGAGTTAGCCAATAAGAAGCTAGAGCTAATTGGCCAAGCAGTGTTTTAATTAATACAGTTTCTGTGTGGTTATTTTGGTTCTGGGCTGCCGGAATGAACAAGCAGCCCCTCTTTGCAACATACCACATTTTCTTTATCCATTCTTTGGTCAAGAGGCATTTATGTTGTTTCCAGATTTTGGCTATGACAAACAATGCTGCTATGAACATAGTTGAGAAAATGTCTTTGTGGTACAATTTAGAATCCTTTTGGTATATACACAAAAATGTTATTGCTGGGTCTTCAGGAAGGTTGTTTCCAAATTTTCTGAGAAATTGACATACTGATGTCCAAAGGGGCTGTATCAGCTTACACTCCCACCAGCAATGTGGAAGTGTTTCCTTTACTTCACATCCTCTCCAGCATAAGATGTCATCAGTGTTCTTGATCTTGGCCATTCTTACAGGTGTAAGATGGAATCTTAGAGTTGTTTTGATTTGTTTTTCTCGGATGGCTACGGATGTTAAGATTTCCTTAACTGTCTTTCAGCCATTTTAGATTACTCTGTTGAGAGTTCTCTGTTTAGGTCTGTACCTCATTTTTGTTACTGTATTATTTGTTATTTTGATGACAAATTTCTTGAGTTCTTTGTACATTTTGGAGATCAGACCTCTGTCTGATGTGGAGTTGGTGAAGATCTGTAGGCTGTCATTTGGTTTTGTTGATTCTGTCCTTTGCTTTACAGAAGTTCTCAGTTTCTGGAGGTCCCATTTATTAATTGTTTCTCTCAGTGTCTATGCTAATGGGGTTATATTTAGGAAGTGAACTCCTGTGCCAATGCATTCAAATGTACTTCCCACTTTCTCTTCTATGAGGTTCAGTGGAGTTGGCTTTATGTTGAAGTTTTTGATTCATTTTTACTTGAGTTTTGTGCATGGTCATATATATGTATCTATTTTCATTCTTCTACATGTTGATATCTAGTTATTCCAGCACCATTTGTTGAATATGCTTTCTTTTTTCCATTTTATATTTTTTGCTTCTTTGTTAAAAATCAGGTGTTCGTAGGTATGTGGATTAATATCTGGGTCTTCAATTTGGTTCCATTGGTCCTCCTGTCAGTTTATTTATGCCATTACCAGTATTATAGCTCTGTAGTAGAGTTTGAAGTCAGGTATTGTGATTCCTCCAGAAGTTACTTTACTGTCCAGGATTGTTTTGGCTATCTGGGGTTTTTGCTCCTCCATATGAAATTGAGTACAGTTTTGAGGTCTGTGAAGAATTTTATTGGAATTTGGATGGGCATTGCATTGAATCTGTACATTGCTTTTGGTAAGTTTGCCATTTTTACCATGTTAATTCCACCTACCCTGGAAGATGGGAGATCTTTCCATTTTCTGGTGTCCTCTCCAATTTCTTTCTTCAAAGATTTAAAAGTTCTTGTCATACAGGTCTTCCATTTGTTTGGTTATAGTTATTCCAAGATGTTTTATGCTGTTTGTGGCTATTGTGAAGGGTGATATTTCTCTATTTTTCTTTCTCAGCCCATTCTGTGTAAAGGAAGGCTACTGTTTTTTTTTTGAGTTAATCTTGTATCCTGCTACATTACTAAAAGTGTTTATGAGTTGTAGAACTTCCTTGATAGAATTTTTTGGGTCACTTATATAAACTATCATATCCTTAGCAAATAGTGATAGTTTGTTTTTTTTTCCATATCTCCTTGATGTCATTTTGTTTTCTTATTGCTCTAGCTAGAACCTCAAGAACTATATTGAATTGATGTGGAGAGAGTGGACAACCTTGTGTTGTTCCTGATTTCAGTGGGATTACTGCTTTTATATGTTACTTGGCCTTTTTATTTAGCAGCTCTTAGTATTCTTTCTTCATTCTGTATGTTTAGTGTTTTGATTGTTATGTGGTAGGGGAATGTTTTTTGAACCCATCTATTTGGTGTTCTGTAAGCTTCTTGTATCTTCATAGGCATATCATTCTTTAGGTTGGGAAAGTTTTCTTCTATGGTTTTGTTAATTATATTTTCTGTGATTTTGAGTTGGACTTCTTCTATACCTATTATTCTTAGGTTTGGTCTTTTCATGGTGTCCCATATTTCTTGGATATTTTGTATTAAGCTTCTGTTAGATTTAATGTTTTTTTTGACCAATTTCCTGTATTGTAACTTCAGCACTTGAGATTCTCTCTTCCATCTCTCAAATTATGCTGTTTATGCTTGCATTTGTTGTTTCTGATTATTTTCTCATAATTTCTGTTTCCATAATTCCCTAGGTTTGTGTTTCCTTTATTGTCTTTATTTCAGTTTTCAAGTCTTAAATACTTTCTTTCATATGTTTGATTGTTTTATATTGGTTTTCTTTAAGGGATTTGTTAATTTCTTCCAATTTTTTATTTGTCTTTTCCTTCATTTCTTTGAGGAAATTGTTCATTTCCTCTTTAAGGGCCTCAAACATTCTTCTAGAGTTATTTTTTAGGTCATTTTCTTCTGTTTCATCTATATTTAGTTGTTCAAGTTTGCTTTTGTAGGGCCACTAGTTTTTATTGGTAACATGCTGCTCTTTATGGTGTTGCATGTGTTCTTACCTTGTCAACCCATCTTTTCCTCTTATTGGTATAGTTGAGACTGTCTGTGTCTCTGATGACTAATCTTCCAGGTGTCAGTGGATCCAAGGCTCAGATGGTTGCTTGTGGTGAAGTCAGGGCTACGAGTCCAGTCACTCTGTTGGTCACTCTGTGTTCCTGGAGGTTGTTCAGTGCTCCCAGGGGTTGCTCTACATTACTGCAGTTTGTTTATACCTGCTTCCACAGAGGTTGCTTGCTTAGGATGTTTTTGCTATGGTTACTGCCATGGGCATACTTTGGCAGAGGTTGCTGTCTCAGGTCTGCTCCAGTGAAGATTGCTGGTTCAGGCCTACTACCTCAGAGGTTGCTGATTCATGTGTAGTCCTGCAGAGGTCTCTGGCTTGTGTCTGATCCCTCAGCAGTGCCTCTCTTGTACCTGGTTCTTCATAACTCTCTGACCAGGGCCCCCTCCTTCAGCAGTAGCTCCCTTTTTCCTGCTGTTATGGAGTTTGCTCCCTCAGGCCTGCTCCAGGCAGAAGTTACTGGCTTTGACCTGTTTCTGCAGATGTCCCTGGCTTGGGCCAGCTCCTGTGGAGGTCTCTGGATTGAGCCTGGCCTTACAGAGTTCTCTGGCTCAGGTCTACTCCCTCAGAGGTCTCAGACTCATGCCTAGACCTACAAAGGTCTCAGGCTCCAAACTACATACTCTCTCAGCAGTCATTCTCTTATACCTGCTCCTGCTCCAGGAGAGTTCACTGCCTCAGTCCTGCTCTGGTGAAGGTCACTGGTTCAGGTCTGTTTCTATAGATGTTCCTAGCCTGGACCCACAGAGTGGGGCTGATCCCACAGAGGTCTCATGTTCCAGCTTACTCCCTGAATGGTGGCTACCATGTACCTACTCCTGTTCCAGTGGAGTTCGATGCCTCAGGCCTGCTCTGGTGAAGGTCACTGGTTCAGGCCTGTTTTTGTAGCCATTCCTGGTCTGGGCCCCCTTATCTGGAGGTCTCTGGCTTGTGCCCTGTCTCGCAGAGGTCTCTGATTCAGGTCTGCTCCCTCAGAGGTTCCAAACTTGCCCCTGGGTCTGCAGAGGTCTTAGGCTCCAGCCTACTCCCTCAGAGGTGGTGACCTTGTACCTACTCCTGATCCAGTGGAGTTCATTGCCTCTAAGAATCTATTTTAAACAAAAATTAAAGAGAAATCCTTTGGGATATAATTTATTTTTCAGTGTACCAAAACTTAAGTACTTGCTAAACATCTTTAGATGTAAATCTGTCCTGGTGGGTTTGACTTCATCCCTATTGACAGACGAATCATACTTTGCAATTTAAGGGCAACAAACAGATTTTTCCTATAGCCATGGAAAATGTGGGGACAAAGAAGCCTGTCTTTAATTTGAAACCTGCAGATTCTCAGAATCAGGACTTTGCCAGAAAATCAGAAAAGACTGATGTTGAGCGAAAAAATGGATTTGATTTGGCATTCAGAGACAAATTTACTAATGATAAAGCATTTAGATACTTTATGAGCACTAACCATAAATAATATGTGACCTACATATGATATTTAGAAGAATAGTTACATTTCTTTTGTCTTACACTAAATGAGTGAAATGATTTTTGGAATATGACAATATAATAATAGTAGCAGTAGGCAAATCATAAATGGAATATCAGTTTGAACAAAGTGTTTTATTAAACTACTGTGTTAGTTTCTACAATTTTCTCATTATATTCTTAAAACTATCAAAAGCAAATACAAGGATTATTGTTTGTTACAGATGGAAAATAAGGTGTTGTTAAGGAGATACAGTTAGTCACCCTAACAGAGAATGTATTGTCTTCATGTTCATAACCATTAAAATAAAACTTTTCAAGTGCTTAATACCTGGTGTTATAATAAATATAAATTATGGAGGGCCTGATATCAAAACAGTTTGAATTAGTAATGGATATATTAACTTGTTTTAAGTCAGTCTATCTAATATTCAACTGGAAACAGGCATATAAATGGTAAAAATGATGTCTCTGTTAAATGGTTATATGTATGGAATTGAATACAAAACAAAGTTTCAAAATATTAAAGTGTGAATAAAGTGGTGAAAATATCTTGCAATCCTTAGAAATTGTTAAAGCACTTGAAAGTGGTGATAGTAATGCACTCCTGAGATTACAGATAAATCACCTTAACTATATAATCTATCAAGGGAACTCTTAAGTGCCTCAGAAAAACATTATAATAATGAGAAGCTCTCTGATCACGTCTATATTTGAAACTGCAGTGGGATTTGAATGACCACAATACTCTAAGAATGGTCAACTGCAAAAGAACTTTCATTATATAAGATAGAATGTGTATGAGCACAAGTGTGTGTGCACATGCACTTGTGAACTTATGGGTGTATATTTTGCATAAACAATTTAATGCTTACTGAGAAAAATATATTTCATCAGTATAATCTATGAAGATGGGTAAAACTGAAACTCCAAAAAGCACACTCTAGTCATTCATCTTCCTTCTTTCCTATAAGTTGCTAAAAAATAAGCCAAAATTGAAAAATCGCAGATATTGTTTGGGAGGCCACAAAATTGTATTTAAAACTAATGGTAGCAGATATTTCTATTTCATTTTTTTGAAATAAGGTATGGTGTGGTCTAGGCTAGCATAAAATTGGCTCAGATAATAAGCATATACCACTGTGCACAGACCTTAGTGATGGTAAGTAAACACTTGGCCTTCTCTCCTTGAACTACCTCTCTAGCCATACAAAGTGTTTCTTAAATGCTTTATGTAATCCAAACACACTGTGCTTGTACATCCAGATACCAAAATTGTCTCCAGCTTTAAGGTTGATGATTTAATAAAGTTTCCTCAATGCCATAACTGTACAATGTGGCAAAGCTCCGATAGTCTGTATACTAGCATGCTCCAAATCTTATATTTTATTACTTACTTAATTATTTTTTTGCCCAATCACAGTTTCCCTTCCTCTTCCTCCTCCCAGTTCCTTCCCAATAATCCATTTTCCTTCTATTCCTCCTCCTTTCTCTTCAGAAAATGACAGGCCCCAATGTATATCAATTAGTCAGCAATGGCATACCAAATGACTGTGAAAATAGGCACTTCCTCTTTTCTTAAGGCTGCATGAGGCAACCAATAGGAGAGCAGGGTCAAAAAGCAGAGAACAGAGTCAGAGACAGCTCCTGCTCCCATTGTTAAAAAAAAATGAGACCTCATGAAACTGAAAAGCTTCTATAAGGTCAGAAGACACCATCAATAGGACAAAATAGCAGCCTACAGGATGGGCAAACATCTTCACCAAAGCCCCATCTGACAGAGGGCTATTTCTAAAATAAGTAACTCAAGAAACTAGACATCCACAAACCAGATAATCTAATTAAAAAGTGGGGCACAGATCTAAACGGATTTCTTAACAGAGGAATCTCCAATGGCCATGAATCACTTAAAGAAATGCTCAACATATTAGCCATCAGGGAAATGCAAATCAAAACATCAGTGAGATCCCATCATCATCAGAATGACTAAGGTCAAAAACACGAGTAAGAGTTCATGTTGGCTATGAAGATGATGCAGAGCATGAGCAACAGTTCTCCATTGCTGGTAGGAGCGCAAACCTGTACAGCCACTTTGGAAGTCAAAATGGTGATTTCTCAGAAAATTGGAAATCAGCCTACCTCAAGACCCAGACATACCACTTCTGCACATATACCAAAAGGATGTTTGACCATATCACATGGGGGCATGCTCAACTATGTTCATAGCATCTTTATTTGTAATACTCAGAAATGGAGATGACCTAATGTGCAGATCTTATACTTTCAATAATTTAACTCTAGGGGCTGAATAGAGATAGCTTAGCAGTTAAGAGCATTTACTGCTTTTTGTAGAGGAACGGGATTCACTTCTAAGCACCCACATGGTGACTTACAACCATATCATCCATATTTGTAGTTCCATGAACTGGCAGGAGAAAACATGGTGTTTCAAGGATATCAGAGCAGGAAATGTATATTTGTAGTAGAATCTTAGAGGAGAAAAGGCACAAAAAATGATCAGAGATTGAAATTAAGAGACAATGTCAATGTTATTGAGACTCAGCAGAGAAGAACAAAGCTATCTTCTTTGGTTGTAACATTATGGTTTAGTTTATTGATTTCTCCAGTGTTCATTGAGTAGGTTTTAAACATTATGGTGAATGACTTCAATAGGACTACTGTCCACTTGGACATGAAAGTAGAGAGAGAAAATTACCATACAGAAAAATAAAGAAATGGGTATAGATAGAGAACTAAGCATAAATTTAAACACAGAAGCAGATCTATGTTTCTGAACATAGAAGAGATGATGGGTAATATCAGAGTTCCCTATGGAGAGTAAAGTGATGCCAATGGGAAGAAATGGAATGGGACTGGGGAAAGGATGCAGAAAGTAAAATGTATTTCACCCCCATCAGGCTCAATGAGCTTTTGTATCTAAAAAGCCATACCTGTGATTATGTGAACTTACCTTTGGGCTGAAGAAAATGATGCCTACACTCTCAGAAGTAAAGGATCCTGAAGTCTTTTAGAGCCTGCGTTTCCCACAGCCATAAGGACACCTGTAAGCACTTGATGGACAGGTATGAATTAAGGAAGTTCATAGCATTATGAAAACACAAATCCTTTGCTTCTTTTGGCAAGATAATAGAATCAATTAAATGAACATTTTGAAGTATCAGAATCTAATTTACATAGTATTTCATAGTTCTCTTGCATGATCACCTATGTGCTATCTCTACACTCTTGCCTACTTTAATATCTTTCCCCAACAAACCCCCTAAAAATGTTTTTGAGAACACTTCCCTAATAAACTTATGGAACATCACTGGTAAGTTTACTTAGAAGTGTTGGCAGAGGGAAATGCTTGAGTATCTCACAAACTGGATCCAAGGAGCGTGACCTAAAGCATCGGGAGAAATCTCTCTGAGAAATTTTTTTTTTTCTGAGAAACCATCTACTTGTGAAGCTGGGAAGAGTCCTTTCTAGGAACAACAAGTGCTAGAGGCAGAGGAGATAATAACATGGGGAGATAAACCATGTGGTTGGAACGATTTGTGGAAGGGCAAGCCTGCAAGTTTATGAAGATAATAGTGTACAAACGTAAACAGTCTACAAGGGCTGAACTGAACCAGTAGAGATGTTCACTATTGCATCTAATTATTACTTAAGAGTGAATTTTTTCTGCATGTGGAAGAAACAGATACTTTTATAAGTTTGTATTTTTTATGTATTCTGTCAATCCCAGTGCAAGTGTGGATCTTTGGAAGCTGTTTTTAGCAAGGTTTGATAATAGGGTCAGACACAAGGCCACCACGGAACAACTGACAAGGTCATAGCTCATCTGTTTTAAATACAGTTGCAAACCATCCCTTCTCCCACAAAAGACATAGTGACACTCTTATACCATCTACAAAGAAACTCCATGTGTTTGAGGGGTTTGTTTCTAGTCTAGAATATATTCACATCAAAACTGTAATTGCAGGTTTTTTTTTTTTTTTTACAAAGAAGTCTTTCAGGAATTTGAGGCAGATGATTTCGTCTAAAATCTTTGATAACCCATTTCTTTGATCCTGCCAAGCCATATGGTTGCTGAACCTCATGTTCATCATTCTCGCACAGCAGATATGTGTGTTGGTGTGAGGGCAGGACTGTTCCACACAAATGTTGGATCAGGGCTTCCCTTAAGCACTCAGAAATCAACAAGTAAGGATTTTCTGAGCTACTAGGCCTCTTTGAAACATTTACCCTTTTACAGCAAGGTATGGGGAAATGAGTGGCAGGAGGTTACACATGAGGTACTTCTGAGTGTTCAGAACCAAAAGAGATGAGTTTTAAGAAAGGAGGAAAACAAACAAACACAAATCATCTAAACTATCCTCTGGACTTTAGAATACTTTTCCCCAAAACATATTTCCTTATGTTTGGATCTTTTGAATAAAAAGATTTTACATAGGAAAAAGCCCCAGGGGTAAAAAGGATCATGAATAATTTTGCATTGTTCCAATAACAAGGAGGAGCACCTAAGAGGTCTCATTTGTTGGCAGTTTCAGTGCTTTTATTATAATTGTTAGGAATACAATGTATTCTTACACTTCAGGAAACATGAAGAGTCAAATCATCTTATCGATGGTGCCTCATCACCTCTATTAACTTGAATATGAGTAAATTTGAGAGAAATTAGCCCTCTTTATGCTTATGTGGAAGAATCTCCTTGCAATTTTCTGAAAGATTTTGCAACTAATTCTTCTCTGGAGAGTGTATGAGCTCATTTTAGAGGTTTCATTTATTAAATGTCAAAACAAACAAATAAACAAATGAATAAAAAGCCCTCTGAGTTAAAATACTCACATATTTATATTGTACTTAAGTCATTCATGAATATAAAAAATACATTTTTGAAGTTTGTTTACAACATTAGCCCTAAAGATAGTTAGATGTAATTGATATAAATATCCATACTGAGAATGGGAACATAGAGGCAGATAAATCCATTTTACATAAACAAATCTATAAGGACACTATATTTTGAAATTAGTCACTCATAAAGATATATAACCATTTTGATTATGCATAAAAAACCACAGTGTTGTTGTATAAACTCTTCTTTGGTGGCAAATTTATTTGGTCCATGGTTGACTTAATTAGATAATTTTACTATCAGAGTAGAAGATAGCTCGTTTTACACAGATTTAATTCCTGATTGCTTGTTTGTCCTTATACATGTTGTTGTTTTCTTTGTTGTTATTGTTCATGGTATTTCTGCATTTGTTGTTAGTCCAGTTTTCAACAGAGCCACTAGCTAGTCTGGAAATTACAATGTAGATCAAGCTGAGCTCAAACTCACAACAATCTGCCCCATAAGTACTGATAATAAAAGCCTGTGCCACCATGTCTAGCCTGATTTAATGCTAAAAGAAAGAGTTCATTTGGAACAAAGGCAAAATCATATGAAGATGATATGGAAGATTTCTGAGCTTGGCAGATTTCTCATTTAGTTCTTGGGTTCTTCATAAACATCTAATACATAATGAACAATACCTGATATGTGGCATCTGGCTAAGTTTGCAAGGTCATATTTGTAAAATCAGAAGGTATTTGTATGTTTTTAGAGCCCCCAAATCAGGAATTTGACAAAAAAAAGTGATCCTGGAGTTTGAGAAAGTAAACTCCAGGTTTATATGCTTCCTGGTGTTACCTTGACATTGTGCCCTTTTGCTTAGACTCGAATTAATTAAAGATAGTTTAAGAAGTTTACATGCACTAAAACTAAACAAAACTAAAGATATGTGCATGTAGATACTGAATTACATTCATAATTGTGTGATAATTATTCGAGTTTTACAAATAATACTTGTATAAATATAACTTGGATAGAGCAAAAGGATAATTTAGTGATGTTTTTCTTTGTTTTGTACTGAACATAGTACTTAAAGGTCACTATTGCCCCTGTCATTCTCTGCACTCCTATCATAACACAAAGTCATTCTGAGGTTCCTTCCTATGGAGACATTCGTTTCTTCATTATTAGCAATTTTTGTTTTTACAATTTCATGTGTGTACATTCCATATTTTGATCCCTCTCTTGTCCAAACTCTTCCACTTCTTTTCTCCTCTAGGCCTTTCACTCAGGAAACACTCCCTATGTAATAGTTTGAATCTTGTTCCATTTCTGTCTTAGTTAGTGTTTCTATTGCTGTGATAGACGCTATAACCAAAAAACCACTATGGGAGGAAAGGATATGTTTGACTTACACTTCAGCATTGCTGTTCATCACTGGAAATCAGGACAGAAACTCAAACAAGGCATGTTGCTGGAGGCAGAAACTGTTGCAGAGTCAATAGAGGGGAACTGCTTACTCGCCTGTTTCTCATGATTTGCTCAGCCCACCTTCTTATAGAACCCAAGACTACCAGTATAGGGTGGGCACCTTAAACCTCGGGTTGAGCCTGCTCTCATTGATGATTAATAGAAAAAATGCCTTACAGCTAGGTTTTATGGAAGCATTTCCTCAACTGAGGATCCTTCTTCTCTGATGACTCTAGCTTGTGTCAAGTTGACACATAAAACCAGATAGTACAACTAACTAACCCCTTGTCATCCTTATATACAAACACATCACTATTAAGCCACAACCCTTCCTTTCTTATTCCTCCCCAAGATTTCACAATAAAATCATAAATAATATCAAAAGAACCACAGTCTTTACAAATTCAAACACATTAAAGTTCTAGTATCTTTAAAATATCCAATCTCTCTAAAAATTCAGATCTCTTTTAAAAGTTCAAGTCTATAAGCTCTGGGCTCCTTTAAAAATAAAATTAAATAACTTCTTCAAGAGGAAAGAACCAGGGCAAGAACACAATCTGAGCCAAGCAAAACCAAACTCCAACAGTATAAAAAAACTCAATGTCCAATTATCTTGGATTTCATTTACGATTTTCTGGACTCCTGCAAAGGACTGTGGTCACTTCTCCAGCTTGGCGGTGTTCACACAACTTGTCTTCTAGGCTCTGACTGGCTTCATTCCACTACTGTTGCTGTTCTTCATGGTCATCGTAGGGTATTGGCATCTCCAAAATGCTGGGGTCTTCTTTTGCAGCTTTCATCAATTGCTTTTCATACACTTTCTCCATGGTGCTAAGGCTCAACTTCTTTGCATGACAGCTTCAACCCTGAACCTTCAATTGCTACCGAGGTTGCACCTGCACCGAAGGCCTCTCCTGGCCTCTCACAGTGCTGAGCCACAGTGGCTCTCGAAGGCCTGTTCATGTCTTCAAAATGAGTACCACCTGAGTGATGCTTACATATTACCAAGCCCTTTGGACAGCAAGCAGTACAACCTTGGCCACCTGTGGAAAACATCTTCTCTGTCCTCTCAGGAAACCCTTCCAAGAAGACTTCACCTCAACCAACGATTCTGGTTTCTTTTTTAAATCATTTTTAATTAATTAACTTATTTTTTAAAACAATCTTTTTTCATTTTACATACCTATCCCAGTCCCATTCCCTCCCCTCCTCACTCTCTCCCCACCTTCCCCCACCCCTTCCCTCATACACTACTCAAAGAGGGTGAGGCTTCCCATGGGAAGTCAAAAAAGTCTAACACATCACTTTGAAACAGGACCAAGGCCCTCCCCTCTATATTTAGGCTGAGCAAGGTATCCCTCCAAAATGAATGAGCTCCCAAAAGTCAGTTCAAGCATTAGGGAGAAATTCTGGTCGTACTGTCTGAGGCCACAAAGACTGCTACAATCACACATTTGTCACTCACATGCAGAAGACAGTTTAGTCCTTCACTGTTTCTGCCACTGTCAGTCCAGAATCAGTAGGCTCTCACTAGCTCAGGTCAGTTGTTTGTATGGGTATCCCCATCATGGTTTTAACCCCTTTGCTCATATCATCACTCCTCTCTTTCTTGGGCTGGTCTCTGGAAGCTCAGTCCAGTGCTTAGCTGTGGATCTCTGTATCCACTACCATCAGTTGCTGGATGAAGACACTATAATGACCGTTAAGGTAGTCATCAATCTGATTACAGGGCAAGGCCAGTTCAGGGCACTTTCTCCACTATTGCTTAGGGTCTTAGCTGGGGTCATCCATGTGGATTCCTGGGAATTTCCCTGGTAGCTGGTCACTTCTTAATTATCACGAGTTTCTTAGCTCAAGCTAACAAATGTCTTGTTCCAGTAATATAAAGATTTCACTTTAGTAGTTCTGGTATCTTGTTAACCGTAGCTGATTTTTCAGCCCCAGCTCACCAGAATTACAAAATGTTAAATCAAAATAGCAAATGGCCTTGATAGAATCTTTACTCTTCCCTCTGAAATTTCACAAGTCAGGCCTGCATATTCTGCACTGATCTCAACATTCTTATCTTCCAAGGGCTCACAGAACATCCCACAGAGCTCTTAATACCCAACAATTCTTCTAGTCCAAGTTCCAAAGTCTTTCCACCATCCTGCTAAAACCATGGTCATGTCTGTCACAGCAATAATCCATCGCATTGCTACCAGTTTGTCTCAGTTAAGATTTCTATTGCTGTGACAAAACACCATGACCAAAAAGCAAGTTAGTGAGGAAAGGGTTTATTTGATTTACACTGCTGTTCATTACTTAAGGAAGAAGTCAGGATAGGAACTCAAACAGGGAAAGTTTCTGGAAGCAGGAGCTGTTGTAAAACCTGCTTACTGACTTGATTCCACTGATTGCTCAGCCTGCTTTCTTAGAGAATCCAGGACCACTAGTCCAGGGATGGCATCACCCAACATGGACTGGGCCCTCCCCCATTGATCATTAATTGAGAAAATTCCTTACAGCTAGGTCTCATGGAGGCATTTTCTCAACTGAGGCCCCTTCCTTTATGATGACTATAGTTTGTGTTATGTTGACAAACAAAACCAGCCAGTACAGTGTCCCATGGAGTTTTGTTAAGCTGTCCTTGATGTCCTGAGTTTGGAAAAAATTCACCAGAACTTGGTGATCTTAACAGATGAATACATAACAGAGCACCATGCCTCATTTTCTCTTAGAATCTGATGGTTA
Organism: Ondatra zibethicus; assembly: GCA_004026605.1. Classification (NCBI taxonomy): domain Eukaryota; kingdom Metazoa; phylum Chordata; class Mammalia; order Rodentia; family Cricetidae; genus Ondatra; species Ondatra zibethicus. The sequence continues at coordinate 18,209 of PVIU01009828.1, read as the reverse complement.
CCAATGTATCATTAGGACATAGAAGGTCCTTTTTCACTTAATAGCTTATGTTTAGGAGAGCCTAGTTTCTGTAGACTTAGAGCGTGTATGCATGAGTGCTCTGAGTCTTTACTACTATGTTTGTATCTTCCCTAAAGGATGGTATTTTTTAATCACTCTCTGATACTCTAGCTTTTACATTCTTTCTTAACTTTGACCTTGGATTGGACAACAGGTGCACCTCATATGTGACTGAAGATGAAGCCATGGTATCGCTCTATGCAACGAAGACATCACAAATAGTTTTGTTGGCTCTCAGCCTACAAGGTCTGCCATCGCACACACTAGACCTGGCCACTCCCAAGGTTCCATCATTTCATCCTACATAAGCTGTAAAGACATCTATTTGCTGGAAACACATGGGAGAGTTTTGCCTCCCTAGAGACCACCAAATCTCATAGGTAAAGGAACAGGTTTCTTGGTTGTTTTCCTATAACCTTGATTTTTCTTTTTGCCTACCAAATTTCCCTTCCATTCTGCCTAAAGTTGATGGCTTCTCTTGAAATGTTTCTGCTCTAGGCAATTTTAAAGCAAATTTTAATTTCAGAGCACACACCTAGAAGTCAAAAAGACAGCCATCCCATTTTTATATGTAATGCCTAACAATTGAGTGTTTTAAGTTGTAGTTTTATCCATATCTATTCATTTCACTTATATCCTTGACAACAACACTAAAAAGAAAACAAGCAAAGCCCCCATTATGTATATAATCAGTTTTCAAGTGTATAATATGAAATTCACATTTGAGGTTAAGCTTTTTGATGATGGTCATCTGAATCAGCATTATTATTGTAAGTGAAGTTTATGTATTGTTTCAATTCTTCCTTTGTGTGTTTCAATCTGCACTTGCAACTACAATAATAGAAAGATAAGTATACTATTACTTAGCTGCAAGTTGATTGATTTATGTATTCCTTTATCTATCTATTTACATTGTGATCGAGGTGTTTTTTCATTATGTTGCTCTGGCTAGTCTTGAACTCCAAGGATCGATGAATCCTCCTGTCTCTAGAACAAGTGAGATTATATTATGATACCATCTCACTTGTTTCTACAAATGTTTTTACTATAATACAAAAACAAACATTTAAATATCCAGTATCCTCCATAAAAATAGTTATTTCAGATTGCAAATGAATTATCAAGGATGGGAGCAATTAGATTTCTTGGTAAAGGAGGATGATGAATCATGAGATTTCCTAGGGAGAATGGGGCAAGTATGAAACAGTAAGGTAGATTTAGGATTAATTATAGTACCTGTTGATTTAGATATGGTGTGCATCTCAGCACCATCACAACGTTTATGGCCAGGATGAAATAACTCTTGCTTTATGTCAACTCATAGAATGCAGTGATTTTGCATATATATTTGTGTGACATGTGTGTGCGTGTGGTAAAATGTGTATGTGAATGCACGTTGAGGTTGGAGACTGACACGTGATATTTGTCTTCTTTTTTTGCTATCTATATAATGAGACAAGTTCTATGTTTTGAGCTCATTGAACTCAGAGGTAGCCTGTTTGCTCCAGGATCCCTTGACTATGCCTCCAAAGGAGAAATGAGATTGTAAGTTGGCCGGTACACCCATCTGGGTTCTGGAAACAAATTGGGTTCAAATACATGCACACACAGATGGTTTATCCAGTAAATCATATCTCAAGCGCCAAATTTCTTAATCTTCATTAATTCAGTCTTTATTCTTGATTTGCTTTCTCTTAGCCCTTTCAGGTTATACATAATATGTAGCACTTTACAGAAATTCAATAAACACTTGGTAAAGCTTATGATACAGGTTTATGGGAGCTTGTAGCTTATATGTGGCTTTCTAGTTTTCACATTGGATGGAAGTCTAACACATCACAGCAATATTTAAAGAAATCTTCAAGGTTGTCTCCAACTTTCAATTTTAAAAAGGGAAACTTGGGCCCATACTGACAAGGTCAGTGACTTAAAAGTATATATGTTGTTGCTACAAGAAATGTTACAGGCATCAAGGTCATATCAGGCAGAAGCCACATTACATAGGTCATTCATTCTGAAATCAGGATTTCCATTGGAAAATATGGAAAATTTAATACAAAAAATTCAGTTACTGCAGAGTTTAGAAGAAACATGAGAGAAAACAAGTAATTGATTAACCCTTGAACCCAGTAATTATTCCTCATCACATAAGGACTTTTTCCATTTGAATCATTTACATTCTAGTGTTACAATAATTTCTCCATGTAGAGTTGCTTTGAAAAAACAAGTGCTGCTGAGATAAGCTTTTGTAATTGTCAGGAATTTCTAGCTGGTGCTTTTCTCAACTATTAATGTTTTCATTTATATCACCAGAAGAGACAGTTCTCTAAAAGGGCAAGGACCATCCATATGGTTCTAATTAAACAAGAAAGCAAAGCATTGGTAGCTTGTGCCAATTGAAGGGTCACCAGGAAGACAAATTTACATCCTAAAAATCAAGCGCTCACCTATTAAAATCATTCAGTCAAATCTTAAGAATACTTAAACTGTGGAAATACAATGAGAATGTAAAAGAGATCTATTGCCTGCTCCTGTGGAATAGGCCCATGAAAGAGGAAAAGACAGTGAATAATAACAATAATAAATGAATAAAGACAAATAACATAGTGACTCCATGGAGCACAGAGAATAGAAATAAAGCAGGGAAGAAGGAAAGAAGAAAGGAAGGAAGGAAGGAAGGAAGGAAAGAAAGAAGGAAGGAGTGAGCCATGCCTTACTCTTTTATTTTGTTAGTTATATCGAAAATGCATTACAGAAAAGTAACACTAAAGGTAAAATCTAAATTAAGGATAAATGTTAATTTGGAATGTGCATATGCTAGAGTTGACTTAGTTTATAATATTAGCACAAAAATAGACAGAGTTCTGTTTTGCATCAAAAATGAAATCAATTCTTTTAATAAGAAAGAATCATAAGTATTTGTATGGAGACTTCCAACCTGTTGTTTAACTTGCATGCTGAGTTAATGGAATTGCTTTCAAATCAATACCCTTTCAATGTTTCTTGGTGTATATGTTCAGCAAGAGGCACTCAAGGTTCCTCTCATCTCCAATAAGATACTGCGGAAATCAAATCAGATGATGCAGAGAAAAAGCATTAAAAACTGCAAGGTAGAAAGCGAAGAAATGTAAAACCATTCTATATTCTGCTTGTATAATATATCGTCAGAAACAATGTTATATTTAACAAAAATAGTCATTCTGAACAATGTATGCCCTCCAATGCCTGAAATTGCATACGTGGTACTACTAACATTTAAAAATCATTTGGGTGCTCCATAATCCATAATATAAGAGACCAAAATTAATAGTTGCAGTGTAAAGAGGAGAATGAATTTACAAGTATCTATGTTATCTCTCTTGCTGAAAGTCCTTCTTGAAATCAATACATAAATTACTTATTGTCCTGAAAAAAAGAGGGCATCACTAAAAAGATAGCGTGTGAGACCTAACTCACTATACTGGACTTCAAGGTGAAGGACATGCCTTTTGTGGGCAGAATGCTGGTCAGAAAGATCATGGGAAGGCCTGTGAGATGAGTAGGTTAATCAAAAACATGTTCATTCATACATATTTAAGATAAACATTCTTATAAAGACATCATGTTATTTTAAAATGACTAATATTAAGAGATAAGAAATTCATAGTTTAGTTGAATACAAAAGAAGTGATTCTAAATGGAAGCTGTTGCTTTATATTGTGTTTGAAGGGAGGGAAGATTCATATATTGAAATGCTTCTCCCCAAAATAGAGCCAATCACATAAATGGCAGCTGAATAAGAGACTTATATTTGGTAAGCATAAATTCACACTAAATGCCATTTCCCTAATAACCACTTTAGTTGTTATTCTTGTTTGCCCTAGAAATACTAATATGGTGGTAATAAGAAAGCACAATTAATTTCTACCAAATTTAGAATTTTAGTAATTGAAACACAGATGCAGTGGATTTGACAGGAAATTACTTTGGTATTAAGTGCCTTGCTGGTGTTAGATATGCACAATTACTCAGTATGGACATAGTGCTCACATCACTGGCAATGTGATTTCATCACAACTGCTCTCTTTCTCTCTCCATCTCCCTCTCCCTCTCTCTCTCTCTCTCTCTCTCTCTCTCTCTCCTTCTCTGTGTGTATGTGTCTTTCTCTCTATGTCTCCCTCTCTCTTTCTCACATAAAGTCAGAGGCTATAAAAATATGGGTTGATAAAAATGGAAGTGAAATATTTATGCAGAATTACAATTTGATTTGTATTTGAATGATCTTCACAGTTTATATAATAAAGTTTTTCCCACTAATTTTCACTAATTACTAAAGAACACATTTACCTTTCTAGTATTAGCTAAATTTACCCTCTAATATTCATGACTTTCACAAAGTGTTTCCTTAAGAATCTAAATTTGCTTTTCTCTTTTACTTAAAGAAAAGATAACATGGAGTGAAAAAATCATTTTTTTCATTGTAGTAAGAGGCAAGCCTGCTTTTGGTCCCAGCTGTCCAACTCTCAGCCGCACGACTCCCTGCCGCTGGCTAGCTTAAGCCCTGAAATAAACACACAGAAATTGTATTAATTAAATTACTGCCAAATATCTAGCCTGTTCTTGGCCAACTCTCACTCTTGATCTAACCCATTCTATTCATCTGTGTTCACCACAAGGTCGAGGCTTACCGGGAAAGTTTCTAACCAGCGACAGTCTTGGGCAGGAGAACCATGGTGTCAGCCACACTGCCCTTTTTCTCCAAGCATTCCATTCTATCTACTCCACCTACCTGATTTCTGCCCTATTAAAAGGCCTAGGCAGTTTCATTATTCACCAATGAAAGCAACACAAAAACCTCCTACACCATTTCCCCTTTTACTGTTTAAACAAAAAGGAAAGGCTTTCATTTTAACATAGTAAAATTACATATAACAAAACAGTTATCAAGCAAGAACTACAGTTACCATATTTATATCTACTTTATCTTTATCATAACAAAGGAAAACTATAACTATACCTATCTATTCTTTAACTCAATCAAAGATTCCAGAAGGATATAATATTAGCTAAGTAAATGAGAAGTAAGTAACTTCCAAAACTCTGGAAATGACAGAGACATCTTGCTGCCTGTACAGTCACCCAAAGTTCCTCTGTACCATTGGGGCATCCATCTTCTGCCTACAGGCCCACAGTGTTTAGTAGACTTTTCCATGAAACAGGAAATTTTAAAGACAGTTTAGTCACTTTCTTCTGTATCCTGCAGAATTTCTCGCAGACTCTTTCATGAATCAGGAACCCTGAAGGATCATCTCACCTTTAGGCAAGTTCAGCAGTCCTCTGTCTGTGGGTTCTTTGTGTTCAGTTTATGCAACAGTCCAGGCAAGAGCAGTTTCTTGCCCAAATGGATAAGGAGCCTCTTCAATGCCCATCTTTCTATTGAGTAGATTGGTGCTGCCAGGAGCAGATGTGTCTCATTGTTATTAAAAGCTCTAAGTTATTAAAACATTTAAAATGCCATATTCTGTAGTCTTTGAGAGATATGAAGAATGTCTCTCTAACTGAAATATACCTCTATATATCTAGAAAATCTAACGAACATGACTACAAGCTTGACTATTATCAATGATTATCCATTAACAACCTATAGTTCCTAATTATTCATTACATTTTTAAATGAACTACACAATCACAATACCTTAATCAAGATCAGAAATACATACATATATATAACAAAATTGACCTTAAATTTATATCAACAAAGCAAAATTTATACCAATGTAAATTATTCATATCTATATCATATCTTCCTTTACATGTAAAAGAACATTTATAAGCAATATTTGGGAATATGGGCATAGTTTTTGTCTCTCCAAACTTCTTCCTGCTGTATTGGGGCACTGTCAATCAGGTCTTTCATGGTGTATCCTGTGTACTAGGTTCATCTCAGTTGGCAGTTGAATGAAGTAATTTTCTGAAGGTGTTCACGGTGACCTTTCAGGAGGACATGGTCTATCATACCATATTGGTCTAGAAGGAATCCACAGGATCTCATCCTCTGTGAAAACAAAAGAAGAACCTCTTTTCCAAAGCATCATATCCTTAGACCCAAATTTTGAAGTCATAATGTCTTTATAATATATATGCTGGATTACCTCAGCCCATACAATGAAATGTCTCTCTGTTCTTAGCTCCTTTACAGTAAAAAATTTCAAAGAAAACACAATAAAATACATAACCTAGACATTTTGTGAATTTTCCATTTTTACCTGGCTTATTAATTTTTTAATCTATGACTATCTTTACTCTGTCTCTTTAAAGATTGTACCCTTTTTTGTAAAGTATCTCTCTATATTCTTTATTTCTTTTCTCTTTTAAGCCTACTACGTACCTTTATTCAACAGTGTGACCCATTTAGAGGACTTTTATGTCTGAATCTGTCCTATTGTGAATCTGTAATACTTTACTATCCAGGAGCACTTCTTAAAATGCTAAGTAGTTCTTAAAAACTTAAATTGTGCCATGTAATACAGTACTACCTGTTTCCTGCCCAGTCTAAACCTTAGCTGTGCTGTTATTATGATAATTCCTGCCTGATATCAGCACAGTTCAGCGTGGAGGAGCCACTCCTGCCTCAGAGCCATTAAGGTTCTAGAGTTTTTAATTTTTCTGGTGTGACATGTTCTCCATGGTTACTGGGAATGACTGGACCACTTTTAGCTTGGGTGCCTGTGAGAGGCCCCTCAAGTTGTTTCCTGATGTTATCAGGTTGCCTTGTCTGTCTGTTGTTGATATGCTTTCATTGGTCCAATGTTGTCCTTTACCATACCTCCTACATATACGTGAAGGCCGAGGTTTCCTATTCCTGCCATTCCCAGATGAAGTGTTATTCCTAGAAATTTCTTGCCTGCAATCCCTGTACAGGTGTCCTGATTTACCACAATTAAAACATTTGGCAGGTTGATGTCCCCTCATAGCTGTGGGAATTGCTTCTCCTACACAAGATTCGTCATCGTAATTAAAGGTCTGAAAATTCATGGTATGCTGGATCCATTCATCTATAGGTGCTGATCTAGAGCTTAAATGTTCCTTGAAATGCTCCCAAACATCGTGTAATTTGCCATCCTGGAGGTATATTCTGTCTGTTACCTTATCAAAACTCTGTGATAATTTCTGAATGTCAAATTCAACAGCCTGGACCCTCTCAGGTAAGTTCCTAGTACCCTTAGATATAGAATCAATTTTGCCTATCATGGTATTAATCCTATCATTTAATGCCATATACTTCTATAATGATATAATATGAAGAAGAAAACTGAAACCTAATAACCAGTGAATTGAGGTACCTCCAAGGTCACAGAGGCCTCGTGCAATTTCTTCCATAGTGGCAGCAAAAATGGTGGCAATAGTCCCATTAAAAACTAAACCTGCCATTTTACCTGTTAACCAGCAGATGGCGATGTTTCCGAGTCTCGACTGGAACCACTGGAACAGTGTCAGAACAAAACCTGTTTGAAAATCTCACTTGAAAGGGAACTTCTAGTGGCTGATAAACAGTGTGGCCCACCCTGGGCCCACCTGCCCTGATGCTCTGCTCTGACCCAATGCAGGGGGTCGTTACATAGCCACTGGAAGAGAAGCTGATTGTGCTCCCAGTGTCCCTGTGCTGGAACAATGGGTCATGCTGCAAACACTGCTGTAGCAGCGTTCTCACTGAGTTATGGTGGGTTTTCAAACAGCATGTTTATATGAGCTGCCGGGACTTCACAGGGAGCTTTGCCCCAAGGTATTTTCAGTGGCTGGTTGGCAACTGCTTGAGCTTGTGCTGCAAGGGGGGATTTAAAAACCACTCAGCAAAGATCAAATCAGGCGGGCAGAGACTGTCCATGCACATGGATCCCGGGAGGTGTGGAGGTTACTGCTGGCTCCACGCACAGGCCACCTGGGCTGAAACCAAGCTGTGCTAGGGGCAGGCAGCTGAGTCAGGGGGTAGGTGGTGGGAGAATTGCCCAAACGTTGGACGCCAGATAATGTGTGAATCAATCCCACACTAGTTTGGAATTGTTATTAAAAGGGTTATTTATTTGAGGGGAAAAATTTACAGAACACGGTCCTAATCAACAGCCCTCTACCAGGAAAGGAGTCAGAAGCAAGAGAGAGTGAGTGGAGGGCTGCCACAACTTTTTAAAGAGAAAGAGACCATACCCCAGTGGGCTGGTATCTCAACAGCTATTGGCTGAAGGAGCAGAAGGAGCTCCCATAGCATTTCATTTGTGTATATAAACTCACATGTTGCCTAACCAATTAGTGAGTCAAGTTCAACCTTCATTTTGTTTTATTATATATGTATGAAATAGTTATATATTAAATTATATGTATATATAAAATCAATCTGAATTTAAATACAACTCTTTCATTCATTTTTTAAAATGGAGAAATGGTTAATGAGCACTTAAAGAAATTGCTAATGGGACTCAATTCTTACACAGTAGAGACTATAACAAGGTTGGTATTAGACACAACTCTTCTAGGAAGATGAAAAATGATCCAGCTCAAATGACATTTTGACATAGTGTAAGGAGGAGATTTTTAGAGAAGACCCTTCAATGAGCTGAGAAATTTGCTGGATAGATGTCTTAGCTATAGTTTCTATTGATGTGAAGAGAGGCCATGACAACTCTTAAAAAGAAAATGTTTAATTTGGGTGGCTCATTAACAGTTCAGAGTTTCAGTCCATTACCATCATGACAGGGAGCATAGAAATGGGCAGGCAGATGTGGTGCTGGAGCTGAGAGTGTTACATTTTGCAAGCAACAGGAAGTCAACTATGACACTGAATGAAGCTTAAACAAAAGAAATCTCAAAGACCCACAGTGACACACTTCCTCCAACAAGGCCATACGAATAAGAGTGCAACTCCCTTTGTGGTTTTGAGGCCAAATATATTCAAACTACCACAACAGAGTATGTTGTAGTCATTGTTTTCTCTAGAGTGGAAATAACTGCATGATGAAGCACAGGTCAAATGCTTGGCACATTTTGAGATATGAATGAAATCTCAAGGGCAAATGTTAGGATTGTATAAAACAGATTTGAAATAAAGTACAGAGAGTAACTACTGACCAGGTCAACATTCATGTTAAGGATTTTGATCTATACCCTAAAAAAACAAACATAAACTCTGTAAAGGATTGTATTCATAGAAGTGGTATAGGCAGATGTGCCTTTTTAAATGATTACTCTATCTGCTTTGTGGAAGACAGATTGCAGACCATACAAATGATTTCAGAATCTCCAATGTTATTTAGAACCAAACCAGAAAGAGTATCTTGTGTTAGAGATGAAATAGGAGGCACAGAGAAGAGAATGGATGCTCACAGTACTGTTTATGTAAAATCCACGGGCATTTTTGACAGCTAAGATAAAGGGATGTCATGAGACCTAGCTTTCCGAAGTTGCTTACATCAACAGGGGAAGAATTGTGTGCAGAATGTCCCAGGCTTGTGGTGGCTCTATTATAACCAGTGAGTGGTGTCAATATAAATATGTCAAACTATTTGATAACATAATGTATTTTAGGGAAGAAATTGAGCATAAAATAAAAGATTTCAATAATTATTGGGTAAGTAAAATTATGGGCATAAGTGAATTTAAGAAAAATAAAAGCAGAATGTGTGCTATCTTTATTAAGCTCTATGATAACTTTTAAAACATTTAACAAACAAATTTTTAATGATTTATTGTTATTACTATTATTATTACATCACAAAGCAGTTTCTTCTCCCTCCTCTTCTCTGAGTCTCCCCCTCGCCCATCCACTCCTCCTCTGTTTCTATTAAAAAAGGTCAGGCCTCCCATGGATATCAACCTAACTTGTCATTTCAATTTGCAGTGAGACTTGGCACCTTTCCTCATCTGAAGGATGGACAAGACAAACCAGTATGAGGAATAAGGTCCAGGAAAAGAGTCCTACAAGAAGACCAAGCTATACAATTGTAACATATATGTAGAGAACCTGCCTAGGTCAGTGCCATGAGGATTCCCTGGTTGTTGGTTCAGTATCTGTGGGCCCCTATGAGCCCAGGTTAGTTGATTCTATGGGTTTTCTTGTGGTATCCCTTACTCTTTGGTTCTACAATTTTCCCCCCATTTTTCCTGCAGGACACCCCAAGCTCCAACTAATATTTGGCTGTGGTTCTCTACATCTTTTTCTATCAGATGCTAGAGGAAGCCTCTCTGATGACAATGGAAACTGGGCTAGGCAACAATCTGTGATCATTAGGTATCACAACATTGACTTTTTTTGCCAGTCATATTTTATTCTATCTTGGGACTATGATCTCTCCAGCCTCTGGATCCTGGTGATCTAGGTAGTGTCAGGAGTGTGTTACCTCTTGTGGCCTGCATTTCAAACTGGACAAGTCACAGGTTGGCCACTCCCACCTTTACCCCACCATAGGAGGGATCAGTTGGGGGTGTGGTTCAGGCATAGTACTGGATGAGAAAAATGGAAAAAGGGGGCATTTGTGGATAGGTAGAAACCTAATGCAGTGTAAACTCCCAGGAATCTACAAAGGTTACCCCAGCTAAGATTCCTAAAAATAGTGGATAAGTAGCATGAACTGGCCATCTCTTATAACCATACAAGACTTCTAGTGGAAGGAATGGAACACCAATTGAGCCACATAACCTTCAACCAACAATTTGTTCTGTTTAGCAAACAAATTTTTCACAAATTTCCACTTGATGTTTGTGTTTTCTTCATATGTATTTTCATTTATGAAATTCATATGTATTTCATTAGTTGGGGACATGTGAGTACATGAGTGTCTTTTCTTTTACTTTAAACATTATGGTTGTTTGAGATGTCCAGTTTGAGTTTTGTTTTTTGTTTGTTTGTTTTTGTTTTTTCAGAGAAACGGGTTGTCGGAGGCTTCACTGACTTGTAATTCAGAAGATCTCAAATTGGAAAGATAAAATTTCCCTCCAGGAAACAGTTAATGATACCAGATGATACTTTTATATTCCCAACTAATGAAAGCCATACAGGGTTCTCATGGATAGTTGTGAGAGACAAAGTTACCATGGGAGAACACTCACTTTTTACCCAATGTTCCCTGAGAAGCACCTGGTTTTCTACGTCACAAGCACAAAGTTCGAGAATCTCGTCTTTTATGTGTTCCAGGGGCACACAGTTTGATCTCATAACAAAGACAAATAGACTGCTCTTTCTTGCTTCATTTGAAAATAATACAAATATTTCTATTGCTTCTGTCTACAGCTGTCATTTGCTGTTACAGGCTATCTTAATTACTTTTCCTGTTCTTACGGCGAAACACCTCCATGAAAGTAACTAAGAGAGAAAGCAAAAGCAACTTAAGAGAGTAATCTGGCTCACGGTTCACGGCAGCTGTCCTGTCTATCGCAGTGGAGAAATCGGGGCACTGGGAGCTTGATGCAGGTGGTAATGTGATAACTGCAGTCAGGAGAGCCTAGAAAGGTGATAGAAGAAGCCATGCTGCTGAACTGCCTTTCATCCTTTATACAGTACAGTATCCCAGCTGGTGCAATGGCTGCAGCTACAGTGAGTGGGTCTTCCCATGTCAAGTAATGATATCAAGATAATCTTTACAGGCATGCCTGGACACTCATTTCCAGGTGATTCTTTTTTTTTTCTTTTCGGTCAAGTTGACAATAAACATTAGCCATTACGCACAGCCTGCCTAAGTCCAAAGCTGGGAGGAGGAACAGTTGATACACTCTGTGAGTTCCATTCTACTCTTTATGCTACAAAGAAGTATATCCACGTAACTATACTGTGGCATTGGAGATACATCATTTTCATGTGGAATTAAAGTGGCAGAAGAGAGGACATAAGCATGTTTGACATCTAACCACATGCTGAGAGGAAAACTGTGAGTCAGCTGCGACTTCTGGCTGAATCTAACATTCACATTGAGGTACTCAGTGAAACCTAGCAAAAGGCAATATATTAACTTTCCAATGTAATTTTCTCAGATAAGTGAGAAAATGGAATTCATTATACTTGAGAATTGACTATTAATGGTAATTAAAGAATTTGGCAGCTCTTTTATTCTTAGCATTAGCTGGGAAAGTTCCAGTATTCGCCAAATGTAGCAGGTTTTCCAGTTTCCAAGTCATGTCTTCAATTGGAACAAGTCACTGGGAAACTGTGTTATTTTTAATTCCACAAGATTCTCAACTTCTAATGTAAGGAAATAAAATAATTTGTTAGGAAGCCATAATATGGTAGAGTTCATCATCCAGTTGTCACCTTTCCTAGAAGACATTATGTTTTTAAAATGAAGACCACAATTATTGCAGTGTATGACAACGTTTGTTGGAATGGTACTGGGAAATTGTCAAGGAAACAAACTCTAAGGTCCTGCGATGCAGTGCTGTCTGTCAGAAGCATGTTATTCTTTAAAGGGACTACAACTTCAAGAAGGAAAATGATTTATTTTTTGTAAAATACTTGGCATCCCTGGCATATAAAGAACAACTAGATCAAGATTATTATTGGTACTGGTGTTTTGTCATTACCTTTAGATTTAACCACTCATTCACTCAAGGGAGAATGATGCACAGCAACAAGAATGATTTCCTTTTGTCTTTGGATGTGATATTGAGACTTTTCTATCCAGAGTGGGAAATGGGTACTTGATCTGTCCTTTTTATAGTTGCTTTGTTATGCTCAGCTATCAGTCAGCATCTACAAAGGTGACAGAAACCACAAGACCGCCTTACATTTTGTAATGATGTGATGAATTTTGCTGAATATGAAAAGAGGGTGAAGAACATAAGAAGAAAAAAGTAAGGCCTAAAATAAGTACAGGCTGAACAAAATTCAAGAAGAATGGAAGGTTCAGAAGTCAACCAGCTCGTCATCATCCAAGACTGATATGTATTTCTCACTGTAGAAAGAAATCTGCCTCTGAACCTTTTAGACCACTGGTGCCAAGCCATAGGAAAAGCATAAGGCAGATACTGTGTGAGATCAACAAATGTCAATTATCTACACTATTCATGGAGGAATAATGGGTAGCAGAAACAGAGAGAAATTGTGCCATGATAGATTCCTTCATTGGCACCATCCACAGAATCTAAGAAATATCAAAGGAAAAATGTAAACAGGGTATAGCTTCAGGAGGAATACCTACATTGTCAATAACCAGTGGAGCTAGCTATACCAGCTTGCCTATGATGATTGTGTACAATTTATCAGTTCCAAAATTAGTGTCATCATGTAGATAGCATGAAATTGACATGAGTAATAATTTCTAAACCACAGAAATCAGGAAGCATTATAATTCAATTAATACACTCCCTAAAAAATGTATCTTATTCAAATACTGACAGTACATAATTTACTGAGTCAATCTCCCAAATAATCTGAATAAGAAATTGTGTGATTTAACATGTCATATGTTCATGAAATGAGCCAGCTTCTTAATCATATTACTGCTCAGCACATGCCTTTTATATCCTTCCAGCCAGAGGTTCATTGTTTTCAACATCCAACTTGATAAATGATTTCTAATGTGTTTTTTTTTTTTTTACTTACTTCCTTTCTTTGTAAAGTACTTTTTGTATTTGGCTGCTAGTAAACATATTTTTGAGAACTCCTTCTATTGTAGAATGAAGGAAACTCTATTATGCTCTGTTTCTTGTGGGAAGAGTGAAGGGATGTTGCTCACACACTAATGGTTTGTCTCTGGTATAGTAGGGGCTAAGTTTACTACATCATTTGTAGAGCTATAAAGAAACTACAGTCTAGTGTCAAAAAGCTTACAGACCAGAAAGTAGGAACCAAAACAGATTATCTCAGTACCACACAGAGGGAGGACTAGAGCTATAATAGTGGGTGAGTGCTGGCAGCAAAAGGAGACTGTGCATGCTGTTTCTGAGCATTCATATATATATATATCCCCTCAAAAAAGAAGGACATGGGTAAGCCATAGGACCTTCATATGAGATTCACACTTCTCTCAACAATTTGTACACAATTTTTAATTGCATGTATCTGAAGGTCTTAGCAGGTATCATAGTACACTTGGGAAGGGTAATTAAGTGTAACTCCATCAATGCAAGGATGGGGTTGCCATCATCCATGCTGGGGCAGCATTGGGGGTCACTCACAATCATTTGAACATCTTCTAATTTATGCTCTAAAAGAAGTCCAGGAAAGTTAATGGCTCATTGGGTTGAATTTTGGTGAATTCTTGCTTTGTCTTGTCTTGGGTCCTTGGAAGAAGAGACTAGATATTGTTTACATATCTCCAGACAAGCAATTCCTTCAACTGATAAATATTAAGACACAAAGAAAGTCTCAACAAATATACAGAAAATGAAATAATAATCTGCTGGTATCTGATTACAATGGGATAAACACATATATCAACAACAATGGAAAATACAGAAACTCAGAGATTAAACAGCACATAATTGAATGATGTATGGGTCATTGAGGAAATCAAGAAGGAAATTTAAAAACTATTACTCTAATTGAATGAAAATGAAAACAAAACACAAGAAAAATTATCAGACATAATGAAAGCAACCCTAAATATTCTGAGCAGTCTCAAATAAACAGATAAATGATATACCGTTAGCACTTGGAAGAACAAGAACAGATCAAAACTGTATGATAAGAGGTCAATTATTCTGTTTCAAAGAGTATTCCAATTACCTTAATTCATGAGTTAGATAACTACTGCACAGACGCTAAGTCCTTCTATTACTTTTACTTTTTATTAAACTTTAAGCTAGAAATAGTTCTAAGGCTCATTCTTTTAGCATTACAGTGACAGTACAGTCCTGTGACAGAGAACATACGGCTTACAAATTTTAAAGTACTCACCATTTGTTCCCTTTGCGAGTAACTGCAGTGGTCTCTGACCTAAAGATGCTTATGATCTTGCTGGTTTATAACCTAGACATTACCATACAAACCATTCAGCCAATTGTTCCCTCACACTGCCAAAAAGCAACCAGGAAATTAGAGAGTAGCAGATACTACTCTCTCCTTGTACAAAATAAAGACAGGAAGACAATACTAAAGTTTCCAGGAGAAAAACCAGCAGGGTAACCAGTTTTTTAAAAGAAAAGAAGCAACAAATATATACAAAGTCTTGAAAAAAATTACCAGTCTTACTCAGCTATACTTAAGAGTTTAGGTGGAAATAATTGTTTACTTTTTCCTAAAATCTGGTCTTTCTCATCAGACTAAGACACTATCTAGGAAAAGGTAAAAAGGGGAAAATCTGAGGCAGGATTGTTGGAAAATGGTCTAGTTAAGAATATTTGCTGTTCTCCCAGAGGTACTCAGTTTCAAGGCCCCACGCCATGGGGCTCTGAATCTCCTATGATCCCAGCTATTGTCTGTTACCTTGCTGTGGCATCAGAGTCACTTGCACTTCTACATCTCCCCCCCATTCCACAATACACACGAACAATACATACTCACAACACACATGCACACACATGACACATACAACACACATATACACACAACACACACATAAACACATATACACACACAAAAATAGGCCTTTATGGAAAGAATTTCTGAAATACCTAAGAAAGCAACTACAGGTAGCAATATCAATAAAGATCGAACCTTTGAAACAATACTATCTGGCATTACTGGACATAAATATAAAAGTATTTATGTTTTGTAGAAACAAAACTGATTTGTTATATAGAAACAGTGGACTAATTTAATTTACATGTCAAAACTTATTTCACACTTTATTCCTTTGCATTCTCCATTAACAAGACACAGCATATAAATAGAAAATGATACTTTGGGTTTTGAAACAGTCCTCTAATTCAACTGATTCATTCTAGGATTACTTGTATACAGTAAGTTATTAGAGTTCTATTGATTTCCTAGGTTTGGATACACAGCAAAACTTCTTTAAGCTTAAAATAGAAAATGAAGACACATAGCCTTTTTATGCATACTGACACAGATTCGAATCTTAGGTCTAAAACTCTCTAGTATTTAACTAAACCAAGCTAATTAATCACCCCTATTTAATGTATAGACTTGCAATATAGGATTTCAATGGTGCCTTAAATTTTAAAATTTGAAAAATGTGAATAAAAAATATACGAGAACTATTAAAGTTCTACATAATTATGCATTTTGATTATCTGGTAGCAGAAGAAGCCAAGAAAATCTGTATCCTATTATTTGAAAGTTTCATTTAACAGACAGTAGAATGAAAGCTCTTGGAAGGAAACAGTGACTGCAGAGACAGACTGGATCAAATCAATTAAATTTCGATTAAATCAATACATTAGTCATTGTAAATTTTTGCTTTATTTTATGAAGTAAATACTTAAATGAGGGTATGTAAGTCAATGACAATTAGATTTGAGTGACCACTTATACACTGTTGACTTCAACCTTGGAAAGTGGGGTTTTCTCTCTAAATTAACTCCGTTGGGTCCTCTTGTATTTGCTGGGATTTTTGTTTGCTTGTTTATTTCACTTTGTTGTATTTGAAATGAGATTGTAATGAACTTGTTTTCTCTTGGATTATTAGGTCAAGTAACCAAATATATTTGTGCTATTTGACTCTTTGTTACTAAAATAAAATACCTGAAGCAGAAACATACCAAAAAATGACTTATTTTGGCAAATGATTCTGGAAGCTTCATCTATACTCAGTTGTTCCCACTGTGTTTGGCCTTGTGAATAGCAACATCATGGTGTAAGGAGCAAGCAACGGAACCTTAGCACTCCCTCCCTGTCAGGAGATAAAAAGATGGAGCTTGAATCCCGATATCCCTGATATAGCAATTTCTGCACAAATAGAAGACTGTCATCTATGTACAATACTTTAAAATTTCAGTACCCACTCATAGCACCACAAGCTGGACCAAGCCTTTGACACATGGATTCCTTAAGTATAGGGAGGCTTAAATAGTTGATTGTTACCTACAGACATCACAAAAGGGGACATTAAAGTTCAATTTTCATTTTTGTATTTCTGAAACTTTCAAATAAATTCAGTTTTCATTTGTTATAATTGACTTTATTAATGATTTTATATATTTAAATGCCCTTTGCAGTCAGAAATCTTTACAGAAGCTTTTCTTTCAAGTACAGCAATGTGGCAGCTGTGTTCTAGGAACTCATTGAAGAGCAATCATTGTTGTACTTGCAATTCCCATTTGATTCTGTCTTGCTAGTTGACCTCTTTCAAAAATGTACATCGATTTCAGTCTTTGGATTTATTCATTCTATGCCATTGCTGACTGACTGCCTATCTGCAATTACTGAAAATACACAATTACCTTACTGCAAACACTGATATCTGTGCACAGAATAAAACTCCCCCATAAAAAAAAAATAAAAATGTGCTTTATCATGAAAAGTTGGTCCAGAATCTTCAGGGCCAAGGATGGGATTTGAGAAAGAAGAGAGAAGTTCCCAGAATAGTCAGTAAAAGACACCTTCAGCCAAGTAGGCAAAGAGATTGTTTCAGCCAGGTGAAATACCACAATCTACCATAGAAGCCACTAGACTAAGTTGACCTAAAATTAAAACTTTGTAAGAAAGCAAAAGCAATAGTGTAATCATTGTCTTTTCTGATACTGTGGCTGCTGTTTTCATTCTATTTGTATTTATGCAATGCAAAATGATTTAAGGCTCAATTACATACTTCCTATTAAATTCAAAAGTTCAGATGTTAAACATCCCCCAAGGAGCAGGTATTGAAGGCTGAGGTCCCAACCTGTGGTACTTTTAGCATGTTGTGGAAACTTAGACTTTAAAAGGTAAGAATTTTAAATAACACACATACATGAGCACACACACACACACAATATTGGTTTGGAGTCTAGGAAACAAGGTCATCAGAAATCAAACTTTCAATATTTCTTTTTTTTTGGGGGGGGGGAAAGCAATGTTTATTGAAAAGCTATGGGGTGGGAGATTTCACACAACGAAGGGTAGTTGTACAGCTGAGGCTGGGAGAGCACATAATTAGAACCAGAGTCTCCTCAGAAGGCCCCATATGCTAATGGCATTTGAAATGAAGTCTGGCTGGAAAGGAACGTAGCATGAAAAGTCTTCTCTGGGGATGGAAACCTGGTACTTATGGGAGGACCCAGCTTGCCTTTCCAGCTGTATCGTGCAT
>PVIU01009827.1:0-73736 GCA_004026605.1 Ondatra zibethicus | reverse complement strand
ACTCCTTCCTAGGCCAGGAGGGATGGGGGTGGGCCTTGGACTTCCAACAGGGCAGGGCACCATGCCCTCTTTCAAGGAAGAAGGGGGAGGGAGGAGGGGTGGGGGGTAGTGGGAGGGGACCGGGAGAAGGGGAAGAAAGGAAAAAAAAATTTTTTATCTTTAATTATGTTTTTGAATGGAAAAAATAAAACAAAACAATGTATGGAAAAAAAAAAGGAAAAAAAAATTTGTGAAGTCACCCAATCTTATAGAGGTTGAAAATACTTCATGAAAGAAAACAAGGATGGAAAGTAAATGAAATGCAGTGGTCTGCCACAGCCAGATTCAGGTCCTGAGATGGGGAGTGTAGTCGGCATGAAGAAATGTGTCTGGCTACCAGGTGAGCTTCACACAAGAGGCCAGTCATGAGTAGCTTGAGCAAGCTTTATTTATACTTCAAAAGCAAGCAATTTTTCCTGCCCTCCAAGATTAACCTCCAGAAAAAGCAAATAAGCTTTTTCACAACTTTTACATTAAAACAGCTTTTAAAGCAAAAACAATGTTCGGCATTTTGTAAGCTTGGCAAATATCGAACCAGGCATGTCCTGTTCTTACAAAGCTAAATGGTGATAAACACATGTACACATTTTTAAGAACAACAATATTGTTCAAAACTTACGAAAGCATATTTACAGAAATAGGGGTGATTTGCAACAAACTGCATGCATATAGTGAACTTGTATTTTTTCAACTGTTTTCTTGTTCTACAACAGGGTCCTGCATACCTAAGCCTCTCTAAAGACAAACTTTGATAAAGCATTCTTTTTTCATCTAAATGTTTTTACCCATAATTAGGAGTTATATTTAATGTCCCCATTCTTATACGTGCCCATTACCTGTTTTTGCCTCGGATCCTTCCCACATTGTATCAGAAAATTTCTCCGGGGTGACAACTGATATTTCCAGACAAGAAACCTGAGAAGCATCCCCTTTCAAAGAGTTTTGGGGCCAGGTGGTGGTGGCACACGCCTTTAATCCCAGCACTTGCGACGCAGAGGCAGGCAAATCTCTGTGAGTTCGAGGCCAGCCTGGTATACAAAAGCTAGTTCTAGGACAGGCACCAAAGCAACAGAGAAACCTTGTCTTGAAAAACAAAAACAAAACAACAACAAAGAAAGAATTTTGGGGAGAAAATTTAGGAGAAAAATCTGGGGTTCCTGAGAATGACTGTTTCTGTACAATGTGTGACTGACAAAGTAAAAATAAAAGCCACCCAAAATATCATCAACGTTATGAGAGAGAAGAGAGCCTGCAGCCTGGACGGTTCCAGCAGTGCTCAGCCACTGCTTCTTGCCAAATAAGAAGTCATCTCCAGACATTTTGCCTGGCAGAGACCTGTTGGACATGTGTTAATATGCTACGCCAAAAACACAACCCTCTCCTAACTACACTAATCCATAGGCTACACAGCTCCCACCAAGTTTAAGGCACAACACAGGAAGAAATATATATGAATGAAGTCCTTTATGCTGCATAAAAATGGAAACCTGGAATGAGGTGATACAAAAAAGTCCTAACAAGTTTATTAAATGGATAACTTAGGGGAAAGAAATCTAAACATTAGAAGTACATATAATTTTATGTGAAATTATAGTTGATAACACAACTGGAATAAATGACAAGATTGTCGAGCATAAACCAAAATTATTAAACTTCTACCCCCATGTCTCCTTCCCACAAATCAACGAATCATAAACTAAAACCTGAATCCTGACAAATTATTTCTTAAACAGTTGATATGACTGACTCTCTGGAAGGTCATAAGAGGGGATTTAAGGTTAGAGTCTAGTTTAATATGGGCCTCAACCAAGTTGGGCACAAGGTTTACAACATAGAGGTTATCAGAGAATAGATTGAACGGCTCTGGTATGGAATCCAATGCCATAATGACAGCAAATAATTCTTTAAACTGCAGATTCCTCCTCTTCATAGAAAATTAATTTCATGGGCATTGGCTCCTCTCACCGTAGAAGAGGTGAGAATGCAATAAGGGAGGCTCCCAAGTGCCCCCACGTTGGTAAACACCGTAAGGAAATCGGGGTTGAGCTGAGACAGAAAAAGCTTAGAGGGCCTCCACTCCAGTGTCTTCCAAATTATTTTCTCTACTTCTCAAACCAAAAAGAACATGTCAATTGGTCTACTTTTACCATGTCCGCCTTAAAAAATCTCAATAAATTAGAGTATAAGTGGAGCTGGTTTAAATCTTTGGTGCCATATTAAGATCTGCAAACTCCTCTGGGTAAATGCTGACAAAAACAAGTAAATTAGACATCAACCCATGTATAAGAGGATATCAGACACCATGAGATATTTTATAGCCCATCTTGGTACTTCTTCGTGCACATTTACACACACACCCCCACACACATGCACGAACAAACATAGTCTCTGTTATCCATTATAGAAGTAGTTTGACTTACAGTATACTCACAAGAAATAAATAAAATCAAAAAATCATATTATACTGAGAAAATCATGTTCATTTTCTCTACCGAGACTATACTGTTCTTTTTCTACAATGCACAAACTTACCTCTATTGTCCTCCATGCAAGTGTTATATTGTAAATTATGCAACTTTAATATGTAAAATTAAATATTAAGTCTGTAAGCTGCTCGCTTCTCCTTTAGAGTGTGAAATCTTTGAAAGCAACTTTGTTTCATTACAATTTTATTTGCTTTCCTCAGCAGAACTTATGGACCATCTACACACTCATTAAGCATTCACTAAATGGGTAAATGATATGGGGAGGTTAAATATCAGATTAGAAGGCTAAAATTTATGTGCCACTATTGTTATTTGAACATATTAAGCACTTAAAATGAATATCTAATTGCTTAATAAGGACTTTTGTCAAAGGTTCTGTTGCTGTAAAGACCAGGTGAGTTTAAACCCAGAGTGGTCATCGTGCACTGCAGGACTGGGTTTAAAATAATAGAAGGGAATTTTCAATAAGTGATTTAAGTGAAAAAACTCTTAAATTATGACATTAATTTAAGTGGGAAGCAGAACATATCTTGAATAATCAACCACTATCATTTTTTTCTGCCTTGGTATGTGGTAATGCATTTACCAAAAATGTTACATTTTAAACAACAGAAGGAAACC
Organism: Ondatra zibethicus; assembly: GCA_004026605.1. Lineage (NCBI taxonomy): Eukaryota > Metazoa > Chordata > Mammalia > Rodentia > Cricetidae > Ondatra > Ondatra zibethicus. The sequence continues at coordinate 70,590 of PVIU01009827.1, read as the reverse complement.
AGAAGAAGGCCAGATCTAGCAGCAATGGAGGAGATACCTTTAGAGAGGCATCACCAAGCTGGTCACAAAACCATGAAGACATTGAAGACCCAGAAAAAAAAAAGAAACAAATAAACAGTATCAATTTACTGCTGCGGATAAGGAAAAGATAAAAAGCAAAATAGAAACATAATTGAAGTTTTCATAAGTTTTAAGTTTGGATATATTATTTATTTGTATTGTCTTTAGAAGTTTATGATTCAGTTATTCTTCCATATAAAGAAGAGAAAATAGACTTTGGGGTGAGTAATTGGATAAGTGTGTCAGAAGTAGCAACTAAACAAGTTTTTGGAGGAGTAAGATTTGTGTGTGTGTGTGAAAGTACGGTATTTGAAGGAAGAAATAATTTTAAAATATTGAAGGGAATCTCCTCAAGATGAAAAATTTAAAAAGATAAATAAAATATAAGACTTTTGATTACTATTTCAGTTATTTTAATCATTCCTGATTAGATGACATTATTTCATATCCATCATGACTAACTTCTGTGTGACTTAAGCTGAGTTGAATTTGCTTGTTCAATCTGCTCATCTGTATCTGAACATTCATCACTGATGTGATATATTTCATCTCAGGACCAACTTCTGAATGACTTTCAAAGTGCTATTATGAGAGACCTTGATGCCTATGATAAGATTCAAATGTGTTTGTGGCTACTAGATATGTGATGTGTGCCTTTATTGATTAGGGTTAAGGTATAATAACTTAAGACCTATTACAAAGTTACAAGGAGAAGATTGTGAAACTGATACAAGATAGACAATACCAAGACAGCAAAGTGAGTGCATGTTCAGTGCTATGATCCTCATTGAAATGGGCAATGTCATTTGAGTAGTAATGGAAACAAGCAACATTTTCCACCATATGCATATCTGGATATCTCAGTAGAAAAGAATAGACTTTAACTACCATCTCACACTATGAAATTGAATTTGAAATATGCTATAGACAGGAATTTGAAGACTGTAAAGTTTTTTTGAAAGAAATAGAAGGAATATATTCATAAAAAATTGGGAAAGAAGAGAAAATAAATAGTAAATTTGACTTGCATAAAATATCAAAATACAGTTATTATATTACATTTGAGAAAATAAAAGTGTAAACTATAGGTTTATGAAAGCAACCACTCTGCACATATGTGTCATTGTCAAAATTGTAGGAAGATGTGGAAAGAGAATTTACATTTCATGAATTAAATTATTAGAAGGTCAATATAAATGAATAAAATATTATAAGAAAATACATCAAATACAGATAGAAAAGGACAATAATTTCTCAAAAATATTTTCAAAATCATTACTGAAGTTGAAAATCAACACTAAAACTACAATGAACCAAGATTCTGCAATGTGGTTGTATTAGTTTGCTTCTCTGAAACAGTGATAAAACCAAGAACAGCTGCCTGTGAAGCTGCATAAATCATAATCATGCCCCAAAGTGATGCTCACAAGCTAATAAAATGGAATTGTTCCTCAGTCAAAGCTTCCATTCCCCAAGTATGTCAAGTTCATAACCAAGTCAAGCAAACACAAGTCTACTGTTGTCAACATGACACACAAATTCATTGTTTTTAAACTATGTACTTTCTTTTCTTATTTGTCTCCAGGATCTCACATGATATCATAATATAAAGTGCAGTATAACATTAAAAGTCACATGTTCTGTAAAATTTACAATGTTTTAAAACTCCAAAATCTCATTACAATATCCAAACTCTATTAAGTGTGGATATAAAGAAAAATCCTCTCTCACAGCAAAAGGAAAGATCTGGAGGAGAAGAAACAATCACACTTGAACAAAGTCCATCTTTGTAATTCCAAATCAGGTAGGTCAGTCTCTAACATCTGGAATTTACTCATAATCTCCTGGCTTCCAAAGTGCCTAGTCAGCTCTACTTCCTCTGATCTGCCAACTAAACACTTAGGCATACGGTTGGTTTAAAGAATCAGACTGGCTCCATTATACATCTGTCACTGTCCTTGGTGGTCACCCTATTGTCCTAGCATCTCCAATAAACTAATTTCTGAGTTGAAATGAACACATTCACCAGTGGCTCCTGGCCTCTCTATAGGCACTGTGGCCCAGCTACATGGTGCAAAGCCTCAGCTTGTTTTCTTGACCCCTTCAGTCTTGTAGTTTCTGTTACCACTGAGGTTACACTGTCACCAGTAACTTTTCCTGGCTTCTCATGATGACAAATATAAATTGTTTTCCTTTATTTTGTCAGTTGCTTAGGTCTAATGCCACCAAAACCTATACCTATGTGTACCAAACTTTGATAAGTTTGGCTACCCTTTTTACCATTCTGGAGAACAACATTTCTGTCTGATGCTGAGGAACTATTTCCTGGAAGATTTTACCTCAATAATGCTGATCTTTTATCAATCAATCACAACTCATTCAAGTTCCATCTAACGAAGATCAATTTTTCCCAGTAGATCAGAGTTTTGTAATAAAATAATCACATAAATTTTCCTGATAGAATTTTTTGATTCCTTTTGAATCTTCACAAGCCAGGCCTATTTTTTCTGTAGCTGGTCTTTGGACATTTCTATCTTCCAAGACTTTATAAAAGCTCATTAAGTGCCAAGTACTCAAAGGTCTTTCCTAGGGTCAAATCTCTGAAAGCTTACTGAATCCCCCCTCAAAGCAACAGGATCAGGTTTCTCAGTGCAGTATTTCATTTTTGTCATTTCTGTTTCTCAGGAAAAACCAAAAGCTAAAGCATCATGAAGGGCAAAGGATTTATTGTAATTGTTCAAGCTAGATTCCATCATCAAGTGAAGCCAGGGCAAGAGCTAAAAGGAGCAACTTATAGGCAGGAACTGAAGAAAAGGCAATGGAAAAAAAGCGGCTTACTAGATTGTTTTTCATGCTTTACTCAGTTTGTTTTCTTATGCAAGTGGCATTGTTGAACATTCCACTGCCCGCAGAAGCCTAGCCTACCCGCATCGATCATTAATAAAGGAAGCTCTGGAAAATGTTGGCCAGAAGAAAATAAGTTTTTATTAAATTGAGGTTTCTACTTCTTAAATCACTTTCCCACCATTGTTAGCCATCACAGTGGGTGGATTTCATTGTAACTATAAACACAAACATATAACTAAGAACAGTGCTTACAGACTTATTATTCATCCATGAGAGATAAAAATGTTTGACACGAATGTTATTGCTGCTAATGACTTTAAAAGGAAAAAAGAAGTTTCTTATTTTATTATGAAATATTATTCATATGAAATATTATGTGACACTAAAACTATCTACCACCTTATAATTTCATCATAAAATTGTAAACAAAGAGAGAAACAACTGATTTTGTTTGTGTGTGTGTATGTATGTGTGTGACATACTATATAAACACCATGCTGCTAAAATGAAATACACAGGAAATATATATGAAATGTTACTCTGTTTAAGGTTATGATAGACCTAAATGTAATTTAGGCCATTAGCAAAACGAGGCAGTGGTTATTGGGATGCTAAGGGATTGACTGACAAAAGCACTTTCTCTGAGTGTGGAAATAATTTCAGCCTTGAGGGAAAACTAAAGCACAAACCTTGAGAGTATTCCAAACACACAGCACAAATAACGAGGTTGAGAGAAACTTTACTTCTAGTCCCATGGTGGCCTACTCTTTTCTGTAGATAAAATTGAGAAGGCTAGAATCTTGGGAAGAGAAGAAATTGAGGGGAGTTGAAAGAGCAAGGGGATATTGTGGTTGGGATGCAGTATATGAAAGAAGAATCTTTTTTCAATAACAATTTGTAAAATAGAGCTTTAATGTATCTAATCTTGCTGTGAAAATCATAGCATTTCCTATGGGTTATATTATAATATTCTAGGAGAAAATAGTAGATTTCCATATGTAGACATATTTTGGAAAAAAGACTATGCTTCTGGATATAACTATAATTTTATGCATGAAACTCTATATTAGTTCGTTTCCTATTGCTACAATAAATCACAATGGCCAAGGCAACTTGTAAAATAACATATTTAATTGGAGTTATGGCTCCAGAGGCTTAGCATCTATAATAGTGAAGTGAAGGTAAATTGGCAGGTACAGCTAAGAGTTCGCATCTTCATCTGTAAGAAGGAGGCATGGCATAAGTCTATGAAACCTCAAATCTTCCTCAGTGCACACCTCTACCAACAAAGCCGCACCTCCTATCCTTCTTAAACAGTTCTGCCATCTGTCAAGTAGCAAACATATGAATAGGTGGGGGCCATTCTCATTTAAATCATCCCAAACTCTTTTCAAAAACTGTGTTAAATAGACAATGATCATTTTATTTTAAACTGTGATACGGTTATAATGTAAAATTATAAACTAAAATATGTAGCAGTGACATCAATTAATGTAATGAGCAGAGATTAGTGAAAAGCATAAACAATTTATTACTTACTTTATCCTTGTATGGAAACATTGACCCTCATAGGGGATTACAATTGTTTTATGTAGTTACTTACTTGGCACATTAAGGAATTTGAATTTTTTTCTGTTACTTTGAAATTCTCTCATTTTTATTATGTGAATACATACATTTTACTCTTAAATAAATTTTGTTGAATTTAGAATGAGTCCTTTATAGTTCCTTTAAAACCAATAAAAATCAAGAAATATTTTCTACTAGTGAAGCCAAAGGATATAAAATCATTTAAACAATAATATTTTTGTTTTGTTTTGTTTTTTTTCGAGACAGTGTTTCTCTGTAGCTTTGGAGCCTGTCCTGGAACTAGCTCCTGTAGACCAGACTGGCCTCAAACTCACAGAGGTCTGCCTGCCTCTGCCTCCTGAGTGCTGGGATTAAAGACGTGAGCCACCACCGCCTGGCTTAAACAATAAATTACAAAATATTTTTGTTTGAAATATTGAGCAATAATAAACTTGTAAAATAACATTTTAAACACCCTCATCTTTAAAAGATACACATTAATACACAGGCTTAATATCTAGAATAATACAAAGCTTCTTTGTGTTTTTTTTGTTGTTGATTTGTTTTTTAATGTTTTTACATTAGTTGACTTTAAAGGAAATGCCCTTTACCATGTTGGGAAAAAATTTCTTTTAGATAAGAAAATAAACTTATTTGCAAGTAGCCTTCCTTTTTTCCTTTGAAATGAAAGGATCTAAGGAAAGAGTTCCTGTAGCCCAGAAAGGTAACACAAATATGGGTGATTATACTCTGGGATCCCAGACATGGACTATGGGATGGAGAACAGTTGAGTAAAACCTCAGTTGGGAGAGGCATTGTAAAAATGTTTTATTTTTCTGGAGATTAATTTTGTAGGCTTCTGACATGTGGTACACATGTAGACACATGAACACATTGTACTTGATATAATGGTGGATATTTATACAGAAAGCCTTGAAGATTTATGCTATTTTCTCTTTCAGATGACTGAAGTTCACAACTTTATTCAGTGTTCACGCTTTTCTGAATATTACCCAATTACTCAACTTGTTTGACGTCATCTGCCTCAGGCCCTCACCGTCTTAAATTCAACAAAAAAAGTTCATTTTTAAAACTGCCCAGAAAACACTACATCAAAACAGTTAATAGACGTCTCAAACAGAAAACATGCATATCTTCATTTGTCTCTCACCTCATTTATGTCCACCTATACCTTGCTAGAAAAATTTCTTTCCAGCTTTGCATGGTATAATTTGACTGTGATACTCTCTGGCATTTTACTATTAAGGCATTTCCTTGGTTAAAGGAAAAGATTTGCAAAACCAGTCCAAAACTTTATTATCAAGGCTGAGCATCAGTGTGTTTCTTGAACATTCATCACACACGGAAAGTGAGAGCTGGAGGAGAATGAATCACCCTAGATTACCTATCCAGGACTTGAGCGGCTACCACAGAAGCAGCAGCCATGATTAACTTGCCAAAGTTGCAGGGAAATTTACAGAGGCTGTTCTCTGGAGAAATAGAAACCCCATTTGCAAGATCCTTACCTGGGAAAGGTGTCTTAAATCAGAGAAAGCTTAGATGTGAAAATTCTGTCAGGGCTCCCCAAGGGTCTAGGAGTCCTGATAGGCCTCAGTCTGGCTTTTCATTGAATGACCTGACTTGACGGTCATTCGTGTTTAGATTACGTTAGCAGGAATACAGGTTTAACACTATAGATATACATGTGGAAATTTTCAATATTCTGGGGAAGATAATAAGATGGGTGTCTTAATTTATGAACAAAATGAACTATGATCTTAGCTGTACATGTATTCTATCTAGACATTATCTTTTGCAATAATTGCTGACAGATTCTTCTCTCTGCACAGTTTAGCCAGTACTTAGTAGGACATCCAGGTCCAGGCAGTGGAATTCTGAACCAGTAAGTATGTCAGACCAACAGGCATTGTTGTTTTATATTCTTCAGGAAATCTGATCGAGCCTTCCTGTACTGACTAGGGAAAAATTTGAAGCTACTTGCTTCTTATTAAGAAAAAATGTAATTATTGTTAGAATATGAGCATTAAAATCATCTAAGGCACAATCTTTGGCCATCTGTAACTCAGAGATGAGCACTTTTGCTTAATATTTTCATTTGAGAAAGTAAACTGAACTAAGGAACTTAATCTTGACAAAAAAAAGAACTTTGGGTCTGTTTATGTAATAAATCAACAACAGGAAATATTTCTTTATTTATGAACACAAGTTTTCCTACTGCAGCATCCCAGGAGAATATAATTTACAGACAGACCGTTTAAGGAAGGAGACAGTATGAAAAACTGTAGCAAAAGGAATTCATCCTCTCTAGCCCTTCTGCCTTCTGTCCTGTGAATCACAGCTTGCCTTATATCTGAGTGTGCAGGAGCAAGCGACTTCCTCAGAAGGAGCTAGAATTGAAGCTGGAGAACTTTAATCTGAAACTTTCTGGTCCATAGACTGTGAGAAGCACACTTCTGGTTTTTATTAGTTCTCAACCCCAGATATTCTCTTGCAGTTATATAAACTTCACAACCACACATTTGTTGTGGTGGCGTTTTGTTTTGTTTGTTTGATGCTTCTGTTATCTATTACATTGTCTTCCACCCTTTTCTTTGATTCAACATAAAGTTTTCTGTTAGAAATAATATAGCATATTTATTTGAGTGCTCAAATTTTCAGCTCTTTGTTTTCTCCAATTTTGTTTAAGAATTTTTTGTTTTGTTTTGTTTTTGTTTTTTTAATATAATTTTATTTTTCATTCAAAAAAATTTAACTTCCTCCCATTCTCCCAGTCCCCTCCTGCTCCCCCACTAACCCTCCTCCCTCCCCCTGTTTCCTTAAGAGGGGGCAGGGTACCCTGCCCTGTGGGAAGTCCAAGGCCCTCCCCCCTCCATCCCGGCCTAGGAAGGTGTGCATCCATATAGACTAGATTCCCAAAAAGCCAATACATGCAGAAGAGATAGGTCCCAGTGCCATTATCATTGGCTTCTCAGTCAGCCCCCACTGACAGCCACATTCAGAGATTCTGGTTTGATCATATGCTCATTCAGTCCTGGTCCAGCTGGATTTGGTGAGCTCCTGTTAGATCAGGCACACTGTCACGGTTGGTGGACCAGCCTCTCCCGGTCCCAATTTCCTTGCTCATCTTCTCCCACCTTCTGCTCTTCAACTGGACCTTGGGAGCTCAGTCCATTGCTCTGATATGAATGTGGGTCTCTGTCTCTATCTCTATCCATCGGACGAAATTTCTATGGTGATGATCAAGACATTCATCAATGTGACTATGGGACAAGGCTAGATCAGGCACCTTCTCCTCTGCTGCCCAAGTGAGAGGGTGGCGATGGAAGAAGGGTGGCTATTGGAGAAGGGAATAAGATATCTACATTAAGGGAGTCATTTTATGATTGGCAAAAGTCTTGGCTCTAGAGGGGATCACAGGTGTCCACGGGGATGCCCCCAGCTAGGTACTTGTTTAAGAATTTTAGCTAATTGTTAAGAAATATAATTTTGTTAAGAAACATGGCATATTAAAACATTTTTCTTTTTACTTCAGTGAATCTGTTTTGTGATATTATTTAACTTTTAAAATTTAACCAATTAAAATGACTGACTGTCAGTTGGTCCAGATTAGTACTCAAGTAATCCATGCTCTTCTCTATTATTAAAATATTCCTGTTCTTGTATATTTTAAAAACTCAGAAATGTTCTTAATATTCACAGAACATACCTATACTGAATTAAGAAAATTTTGTTTAGCCCTGCCTTGAGTCTATAGGACTAACAAATTTTCCCCAAGAAGAATTAAGAGACTAAGCATTATAGCGACACAGCTACATTCAGCTACATATAAAGTGCTGAGTGTAAGATTGATATAATTTCTGTGCATTATATTAATTTGATATTAACTTTAGTTCTACATATGAAACTGACATGTTACTATGTGAATATAAAAATTCACATATACATCTATGTATGTATATATGTATGTGTATATATAAACATATATGTGTGTATATATATCACAATGAAACAAGGAACATAAGATGATCTGCTTTAAAATACTAATTTTGAAAATCAGCTTGTTCATGACAGAAACCAAACTTCAGGTTTGGCTATATAGTAAACATTACTGATGAGCAGCAATGAGAGCATGGGCTTATTGTCCTATGCTGAGAGAATAATTGTTTAAAACTTAGATTTCCAAGTTTATAAACTTTTGTTCATAAACAACTTTGTAAATGAAAACATATAATTCTATTGCAAGGAAAATAGAAAAGAATACAGGAAATCTAAGAACAGTTAATACAGTTTGCTCAGACTTCTGCGCAGATATTTTATGAAATTTCAATTTTAAACAAAATGTGCAGTATTCCCTTGGACTTCTCTTATAACATCCAAATCCTCTGGAGTTTGGGTATAGCAGGGGGCTCTTTACTAACATTGATATAAGTGACTGAACAAACATCTCTATAACTCTTCTCTTACCCACTCAAAGTTCAAAGTGCCTTGCATTTATATAAAATTTCCATTTGGTAGATTGCACACTTAATTACTAATATATGTTTTGAATGCACATTATGTGAGGCATGAAATTTAAGATGTATTATAAGCAAAGATAAACATTAATATAACAATAATTTTTAACCATGATCTGTATTTAAGAAGAGAAATTGGAGGTCTTTGGAAAAGTAAACATATAACAACTATTGCAAAATATCAAAAATTTTTATATAAAGGTGATTGATTTATATAACAGAAAATGAATAATGAGCACAAACAAATGGAAAAATGAATATACTCAAACATGCAAATTCTTCACAGATGAGACAAATATATTATAATTTTTATAATTTAATATTTTCTATTGTTAAAACATTATCAATTAGGCACAAGTATTAAGTAAGTTCTGTGTGCTTTTGAGGGTAAAGTATGAGGAAACTTCATATCTGCTTTCATTTGTATATTTGAACAAGAAATTTCATAGTCGAGTTGTGACACATTCTTAGTCCACATTTATTTCATACTAAGGGACCTAATGTTATGCCGTGTTTCTATGTTACTCTTTAGCTAAGACTTTCAGTTTTCTACTTTTTATATGTTAGAGTTTGTTTTATAACAAACTGAACATTTCATCAAAGAGCACTAGTGACTAATTTTTTTCTCATTATTGTGTGTGTGTGTGTGTGTGTGTGTGTGTGTGTGTTTTCTTTAGTGGGTGTGTGCATTCAGGTACATGTGGTGACCAGAAGTTAAAGTTGTGTGTCTTCTTCAATCACTTCTCTATACTTTTCCTTATACCAACTAATTTGATAGTTTTAATCACTGTTTATTGCTGTGGGACAATGGCCTTGTAACCTGTAAAAATTTGTCACTTGTATTGGTTTAATAAAATACTGATTGGACAGTAGCCAGAAAGGAAGTAAGGGAGGGTGAACAGAACAGGAGAATTCTGGGAAGAGGAAAGGCTCAGTCTGTAGTTGTAACCCAGACACAGAGGAAGCAAGATGAGAATGCCTCACTGATAAATGGTACCAAGCCACGTGGCTAACACAGACAAGAAACTATAGGTTAATTTAAAATGTAAGAGTTATTAAGAAGCCTGAGCTAAAAGGTCAACCAGTTTATAATTAATGTAGATCTCTGTGTGTTTCTTTAGGACTGAACGGCTGTGAGACCAGGCAGGACAGAATGTCAACCGTTTTTTAGTACATGAGTATAATGTTAGTGATAAAGTCTGTTCTTGAAGGAATTACGACATGCCTTACTTATCATGCTTTACTTTTATGCATTCTTTGAATATTAGCATTTTTACAAATGAAAGCTGTGGCAGCTTGAATTCATTATATCCTCTGACACCATATTTTTCCTAACAGTTTGTGATTCTTCATATCTCTGTCACATTTTTAAATAAAAATTTAATTTTTTTAGTATCATACTTTGCATTAGTAACTTTTCGTGTTTTCCTGACAGAGTTGAACTAAGAAAGGAGGGTCTGTTTCGACTCACAGTTTGAGAGTAATGTGCTTCATAGTGGGGAAGGTGTGATTGGCATTAGGAGTAAAGATTTTAAGATGTGCTTCTCCAAGATAGTTCTCAAGGACTGAGTAAGGATATGTTAAGATATTTAAAAGTGGTAAATGATTATGTCATTGGGTATATTACCCTAAAGATAGCTTACTACAGTTATTATAGGAGTTTATGTAGCAGTAATTACAAAAAGTGGTAGACTGAATATGGAATCTTCTGCTTTCATGATTTGCTGTAGGCTATCTTTTTATGTGGCCAGGCCTATTCCTTCTTCACTACCATTCAATTTTATTGTTGTACCCAAGTTGAGACCCCCAGAGAGACCACCAGAATCCAGTCAAGTCCAGAATGCAAAAGCAAGGTTTAATTCTTTTGCCAGCTAGCTGGGAGTTCCCAACTACATGCCAAGGAGCATAGTAGGGAGAGCCCCCATTCCTCATTTGGGGTTGACATTATATAGGCAAAACTGCAAGCCAGGTTTACTTAGGGTCAAGGGGGTTGGTTTTGCTCAGTACAGGGTATGGACTACTTCTGCGCATGCCCCCTGCCCTCTCCTCAAGCAGTTATTTCTGCTCTTGTCTAAAAAAGCTGAGTGTTGACAGGGGGCTAGCTGATAGGGACAGTAGGTCTGCACTTTTACAAAGGTTCCTGTTTCAAGCTAACTGTTGATGCTGCAAAGAGCTCAAATTCAATGTTTTAACCAGCTCCTGACCAAGCAAAGCTTTTTAAATTTGTTTTATGTTTTTACATTATGACCATCAGAATTGTTTTTAAGGACAAAAGGTGGAAGCCACTAAATTTTGGCCTTTTATACCTTGAAACAGTTAGGTAAACAAGCCGCTGTCCTTTATGATGTTCACAAACTCAGATATCTTATAGCTATACCAGAAATGATCTAGAATACGAATACAAAAATTAAGTTCGCACTTGGGTTTGTGTGTATGTGTGTGTGTGTGTGTGTGTGTGTGTATGTGTGTGTTTATTTGTGAAAGAGAGAGAGCATGAACATGTGTGTGCCCATCTGTATGGAAGCAAGTAGTCAACATTAGATACCTTCTTCAATCACTTCAGCTTATATTTTGGGAAAGAATCTCTCTTTGAACATGGAACCCATTGATTTGGTTACACTCGTTGGCCAGCAAGCTCCATGGATGCTCCTATTTAGTCCCCTTGTACTGTAATTAAGATGCATGCTACCATGCCACACAGACAACATCATATAACTGAGTAGTAGGAAATAGAGACCAAAGTGAAGCTAGTTTATAAATGCAATCCCTATTGGCTAGTTTTCATATGTCAGCTGTGAACTCTGCAATGTGCAATAAATATTGTATTTTAGTTAAAGTTTATTCCTGTGAAGAAACACCAGGATGATGGCAACTCTTAGAAAGGAAAATGTTTAATTGGGGCTGGCTTACAGCTGGGAGATTGAAACCATAATTGTCATAGTAGGACACAAGGCAGCATGCCAGCAGAAATAGTGCTAAGAGGTGTCTGAGGGTTCTGCATCTGTATTCACAGGCACCAGAAAGGAAGCATGGCACACTGGCCAAGTTTGAGCTTCTAAGAACTAAAAGCCAACCCCCCCACAGTGACACACATCCTTCAACATAGCCAAACTCCTTCAACAAGACCAGTTCCTATGGAGCCCGTTTTTATTCAAAGCACCATGTACCACTTCCTGTCTCCCAAAGGCTTGTTGTCATATCATAATGCAAAATTCATTTAATCCAACTTCAAAAATCCCCATACTCTTTAACAGTCACAAACATGTTTTAAAGTCCAAAACTAAAGTATCTTCTGAGTCCCATAGCAATTTCTTAATTGTAACCCCAGTAAAATCAAAATGAAAACGTAGATCACATATCGGCAGCAAGCAATGGCACAGAAGAGACATTACTGCTCCAAAAGGCAGGAAAGTGAGCATTCTAACGACTTCAATGCTTCACACAATGGTCTCTCTAGGTCTCTATTCAGTGACACCCTGATACACATCTGGCCTTGGTGGCTTTCCTTAGCTGCAAAGGAATTTTCAGTTCTTCTTTCATGTCTCCTTGACTCTAAAGCCAGAACCACTTGGCAGAAGCAAAAGCTGCTACGTTTTACTGCTTGCTGGTGTTAGGATTCAGGATTATGCTGGCCTGCCTTGTCATCTGACGGGATGTACCATGGCCAACCCAGCGTCCTGGTTTGTAGGCAGATAAAAAGTTCCCTTTAAGACACAAGTTCTGCCTACTCTGGTCTATCTTTCCCTGTTCTTCTGAAGAGGCAGGTCTCTGCCTTTCTCCCTTTACCCTCTTTCTCTCAATAAACTCCACACCCAAATTATGTCTGTATGGCATATTCTGTCACCTACCACAATATGGGACCAACCCATTATGGGACATCACAAAGATCTTGTTCGCACCTTATCATGACAGCGGGGGCTAGAACACGCATTTTTTTTTTCACTAGCTTTCTGTGTTTGATGGTTTCCTTCCTTGCCTAAGATTGGCTGTCCTGAATTTCACTCTGTGGACTAGGCTGTCCTTGAACGCACAGATCCATTAGCCTCTGCCTTCTGATTGATAGGATTAAAGCTGTGTACTACCACACCTGGCTCTAAGCTTTTCTTTAATTCCTTTTACATTTCTTTAATTCACTTTCACTTTTCTAATCCAAAATTTGAAAATCCACATTCTTCCACCCAAAAGCATGGTAAATCCTACCACTGCAAAACCCCGTCCCTGGTACCAGTTTCTGTCTTAGGGTTTTATTGCTGTGAAGATATACCATGAACTCAGCACCTCTTACAAAGGTAAACATTTAATAGGGGCTGCCTTACATTTCAGAGATTTAGTCCATTATCTTCACGGCAGGAAGCATGGTGGTATGCAGGGAGACACGGTGCTGGAGAGGTAACTAAGAGTACTACATCTCAATCTGCAGGCAGCGGAAAGTGACAGGGAAGCACTGGTTAAACTTGAACTTCTGAATCCTAAAGGCTCACCCACTAATGCTACACCTCCTCCAAAAAGACCAAACCTCCTGAGAGTACCTCTCCCTTCGAGACAACAGGGCAAGTTATATTTAAACCACCACATCCTGCCATGGCAGGGCACAAATGCTTGTATAATAATGGCATGAACATCAAGCGAGTAAACAATCATATCTTGCCTGGATTTAAAGCCAGCTCCAGAGGATGAAACCCATACCTGGAAGCATTATCAGGATGACAACATATCCCTAGTCAGATTATATCAGTCCTAAGGGAGAAACACTGTTATGCTGGTAAAAGAAAATAAAAGAAAGAAAAGAAAAGAGTTTTAACTCAATAACTAATGACTTATCTTTACAATACTGTATCAAGGCATTTCTCACCCCTTATCCAAGAAGCATCTGTTTGCAGTGGATAGCAGAGGATAATAACATAGCGACCCACAAATTATCAAGAACTCAGACAATAAGAGACTATAAGATGTTCTGCCCCAAAATTACATTCCTTCTCCCCCAAGACTCAGAGGTCATTGCAGAAGACAGGTAAAGCATAGGCACATGAGTCAGTATATTCTGGGAGTAGCATGGCAACTGAATGTACACACTCAAAGTGATTGGGACAGCATGCATAAATCTTTAAAAACCCAAGACAAACCAAATCCCAACACAGAGGAGTCAAGCCATCAATATCATCCCAAGTAATAGAGTTATTAGGAATTGTATAGCTACTGGGAGATGGAGAGAAAGTTTTTTGTAAGAGTATAGTCCTAGTCCTGGGTTTGTTGATCATGCTTTAGTAGATGACCAGACATTCAATAGCATTTGAACACAGCAAATTGGTCTTGAAGGATTTTTTTTAAAAAAAATAGCACAATAGTCCAGGAAAAGGTAGATGACTTGGAAAACAGCTTTTTTTTGGGTGGGGGGACCTAAATGTAGACAAAGTACTGGTAGGAGAGGAAAATAGGAGTGGGAGACGAATATGTGATATGTGAATGAGGGAGTTCCATCTATCAAAAGCACTTTGTATATTTATGTCTACATAGATTTATCAAAAAACATTCAATAAAAGCTATTTGTAAAAAGTATTGAACATGGTCATGAGTTTCTATAGGACACCAAAAAATGTTCTACTAATCAGTAGTTTATCCAAGATATATTTTTCTTCTCTTTCCTTTTCTCATTCTAAAGAAAAACAGATTTAAGGGTTTGAGCTTCTCTCTAAATCAAGAGCAATCAAACAAAGGCAAGCAAGCAGCAGCAATGACAACAAACCCAGTACCGATGGTCATTACCTTGATCAGACTGCACTCATCAGCACTGGGAAAAAATCATCCACTAGCAAAAAGATTATTACCTGCTGGAGACTCAAGGGTTGGTTACATTTTAAACAACAAATTATTTTAACTAAATTATACACTATATACTTTTAAAAGGTACAATTCTTCTAAATATTTAGTGAGTAAATGCAATATGGACATAAATTGTAATGCACTGGGAAATAGATTAAGTTATATGGCTCATTAGATTGTAGTATCCACTTTATTAAGTCGCCTTTACCAGAATCCATTTAAACACTAAGATATGAAGGAGGAGGGCCCACTTGTTTGTCCCGGCCACCAAGCACAGAAATAACCACACAGAAATTGTATTAATTAAGTCACTGCTTGACCCATTAGCTCTAGCTTCTTATTGGCTAACTCTTATATTAATTTAACCCATTTCTATTAATCTGTATATCGCCACGTGGCAGTGGCTTACTGGCAAAGAATCAGCATGTCTTACTCTGGCAGTAGCTCCATGGTGGCCTTCTGACTCTGCCCTTCTTTCTCCCAGCCTTCAGTCCATCTTCACTGCCTCCTTAAGTACTGCCCTATCAACAGGCCAAAGCAGTTTCTTTATTCATTAATGACAATAACAGCACACAGAGGGGACTCCCACATCAAAGACCTGCTTTAATCTGAAATCCTTTTTCAGAATTTCTGTGACTAATAAAAATCCAGAGAAATGTGATAATGATTTATAATGTCTCTTTCCCCTCAATTACACTATTAAATTTATTACAATGAAAGTTTCTCTTTCAATAATTTTAACTTATATATTACATAACGGCTCTAATTTTACTCTACAGTTACTAACTTCCCTTAATCAATGCACATTAATTGTGAGATAAAGCTATTTCATAATCCATGAACCATTACATATTCTACCTTGCAGTTTGCATTCAAATAACTGGGTTTATTTTTGAGGAATCTCATTTAATACAACTTTTGATAGTAACAAAAGAAACTTGTAGAATAATTTCAATTATTTTTTTTAACTGATTTCCTTCTTTCTTTCTGTGCTATTTCAACAAATGTTCATTTGAAGGCTTAATTATGCATGAGTTTTACATATTACATTTTAATATAATGTTTTCTAATCTGTTTACTTTGATTTTTAATTTTATTTACTTTGCTTTTTTAAGCTTTAACTTTTAAGATATATACCATAAATGTGATAAATAGCACATCAGTGTAGTGCTGAATTCTTAAAATCTCTACTTTTCACAAATATCACTCTTTCTTACAACTTTCTATAGCTTAGCTCCTCAGAGAATAAACACAGTCATTGGTTCCTTCTTGCTTTTATGCTAATGTGATGAATACAATACAATGAAATAGGTGATCATCGTTAAAACAGTTCTATTCATGCACTCTATGAGCTAAAATAATACAAAAGAATCTAGAAAATTTGCATATGCATGAATAATCAGATTCATCAAAATATCTGGTGCCTGATCTCATGGTGAAACCCAAATTCAGGTGTATCCTAGTGTGCACCTTGGTAAAATGCAATCGCTTACCAACTGACAATATAATTTCATAATTAAACTCTCAAAGACATTAATTTCTCTCAAACAACTCTTGCAATTACAGTTTGATTAACCAGTTACTTGAAAGCTCTCAGTGTCCTAGCACTCTGTCTAGTCACATCTACCTTTCCTGCTTTCCCCTTTGGTTGCTGCATTCAGTCTGGTACATTTTGTTACCTTACATTGGTGGGGAGTGGGAAAATGTAACATTTGCAAACTCCCCAAGGAAACAACAGTTGTTGTTCATAGAAATATCCTGAGTATATAAAATTAAGAGCTCCTTTCTGTTACTCATAAAGAAATTAATCATTGCAAAGATTTCTTCTTTAACTGAGAAAGTTCCATTTTAGCAGTTTGATTTATATAAACTTCAGGATCATCATTATACCTCTGAAATTTCTTAAAAATTATTCCAGAATGTTTTATACCCTTTTCCTTATTTTTTAACTTCTCTACATCTGAATGGATATTCCGAAGCAGAGCAGTGCACTCTAATAATGAATGCATGTTTCTCTCTGATTCTTTATACAACTAAACCAAAAGACATATTTCACTAAGTTTTTCTTTCAAAACTATTCAGTGTTAGTATAAATACTAATATATGGTTTCGGCTACATCAAACACTTACCACTTGACCATTGCATAATAGTTATGGTCTATAATCATATGATAATCAATTAAATTTGTGAATTTTATTTTGTAATGTAGATTTGTAGAAATACTGAGTTTTGTTTTAAGAAGGTTAATCTTATAGAGATTTGAAAATAACAAATGAAGACTACAGAATATTTCAATTGCTACTGTACTCTGTATATTTCAAAAACTGTAAATGATCTTTCTAATAGCCCCAAACTAAACTTCTAACCTCCACAGTCTTGTCTGAGGTCCATATTCTGTTTGTAAACACTGATGCTTTATGAGAGATTCTGTTTTCATAACCACACCTCTGGTGTTTTTCTTTTTGTAAAGAAAAAATTTTCTGCCAAACATAATTTAATTCTTTTGTTAAATGCACTGCTCTTATTGATATGACCATAGAACTATAAAAAACTTTGTTTTTTATACATTTTTTTTTGCATACTAGAAAGTACAATGTTCTCCCAGTGACAGAGATAAGCTTAAAATCTAGACTTGTGAACTTTCAATTCATTGGTCTTTTATATTTTATTATGTTTTCTTTTTTACTGTTATCTACTTTATATAATTCAATATTAGTCAGATAATCACAGGTAATTATAATTACTGTGCTTCTTTAGTTTAGTATCAATACTTACAACCATCTATACAAAAATTTTTAATAAGGTTGGTCAATAATGACTCTATGATTTTTTTGCAAAGCATTTGGGGAGAATTTGTTAACTTTCTCTCTATAGAGATCATAGGGCAAAGAATTTTACAAGAAATAATCATAAAAGTATACCATGAGTCATCCAGGGAATTTTAGTGTTATTCTTCACATTATTAATAGTTGACTTTGAGAGCTTTAAAACCATGAGCTTCACCTTATTAGACAGTTTTGCTTTTAACACAATTCTGGGCCTCTGGCATCATAGGTTATGAAGTTCCACAAATAAGTTCAAGAGACAAGTGGTTATAACAAATACTGCATCTTCAAGACAGGTATTTGGCACCAGTGTGGAGCAATTGCCAGGGTGGAAAGTCATCATTGCTTCGGGTTGTAGAGAGATCTTGAAATGGAGAAAGGAGAAAATTAGCGATACCAAACAAATTAGTCTGCCTTGCTCTTCCAGTCACAGGCAAGAATCCTACACTTCATACAGATTAGTACTTTCACTTGGGTCTTTAGCTAGCAGTGCCAAAGGTCCAATTTCCTGCCTTCTTTTATAATATAAAACAAATTAATTTACACCCTGCCCAGAAATAGATAATAACAAAGGAATGAAAAATATTAAATTATGGGTTTTTTACATAGTATATATCACTCTACCTCTATCTTTCCTCCCTCCAGCTCTGCCCATGTACCTAATTGTTTCCACTTAAATCCATTGTCTCTATTTCTGTCATTGTTAGTACATATAATATGTGTGTTTTAAGTGTATGTTTATCGTGTTATGTTTCTATATATATATATATTTTATATATATATTGTTTCAGAACTTACTATTTGGTACTGGATAAATAATTTGGATTCTTCTGCAAAATAGGTTGTTTCTCTCACTTTCAACATTCCTTGGTTGCTTGTAGTTCTCTGTGTAGAGCTGTAACCTTGTGAGATTTCCTTCTTTCTCTTTAGAATATCTGATGGTGTCATTGTTGTTCAGACCACAGTAAGAAAGACATAGTGAAAAGACTCCATGATTGCAGTTTCTCTGATTTTCTAGGAGAAACAACCTCACAGCAAACAGCCCCTACTCTAGCTTTTATAAGGTTTCAACCCCTCTTCTCAAATAATCCTTAATCACAGGTATTGCATTGTAGATTTATAAGATGGCTTATGTTTTGTTTGTTTGTTTTTCACAATTCTCACCACTTATGGTGGTTTCTGTAAGAATGGCTAGCATAGCCCCATATGTGTGAATCCATAATCATCAAAGAATAGCACAACATGAGGAGGAATAAAACATGTGGCTTTGTACTGAGTAGGATGTGGGAGAATGTGTGTCACTGAGGGTGGACTTTGAGGCTTCAAAAGCCCAACTCAGGCCCAGTATCTCTCTCTCTCTCTCTCTCTCTCTCTCTCTCTCTCTCTCTCTCTCTCTCTCTCTCTCTCTCTCTCTCTCTCTCTCTCTTGTCCTACTGCCTATGCATCCAGATGTAGAACTTTCAGCTGCTTCTCCATCACTATGTTCTTTCTGTATGCTGCTATGCTCCCTTCATTTATGATAATGGACTGAAGCACCTATTAAACTATTATGCTTCTCTCATAATAGTTCCCAAGGTCATATTGTCTCTTTACAGCAATAGAACAGCAACTAAGACACCCCTTATTAAAGAAACTTCTCTTTGAAACAAATGAAGACCATATTTTTCAACCATGCTATAAATATTTACTCTTGTTTCTAAAGATAACCAGAGCTCTAGTTCCTCATCAACTAAACTTCTCTTAAATTATTTTAACTTTATATATAAAAAAGTCCTTGATGTAGCATGAAGAATTACATCAGTTGTAAAATTGGTACTTATATATTGAATTACATATTTTGAAACAATATAAATTAATATTTGATTAAATTAATTTAAAGTGATGCCAAGCACGCAAATTGTTTAAAACAATTAAAAATGAACTATGGCAATGGTAGCTGGCATTTTAGTCCAGTATCTAAAATCTTATGCAGTGAAAGTAAGTGTTAGTGTTTGGCATGAATGTATTTTTGTGTGTATTTTATATGAGTGTGCAGTTGTCTGTGTATGTATGTGTGCATGTGTCTTTTGAGGAGTGTGTTTGTGTGTTCATGATATAACACTTAATCTGAATTTGTGACAAAAGGATATAACCTCAGCTGAATGCATAATGATGACATTTTCCAGAACAATACATAAACATAATACATTCAGAATCAGCCCAAAGATGAAATAGCTTGATGAATGAAACACATATCAAGGTTGACCTCATGGGCACTCTCAGACATAAAATATGAATGTCAACTGAATACTATAAAAGCAGTTTGATTACGTTTATCAAAGCACAGAGAAAAGTTACCAAAATGATAGATGATTTTTGAGACAACAGAAAGTTGCAGTTTCTATGAACTATGTATTATGCTCATTTTTACTTTCTGTGTATAGGAACTGAATACAGCATTCAGCTTCTTACTAATTTTATTAAAATTTATAAAGGAACAAATGTATGCTAATTGTGTTTAAAATAATTATTTAAATAGTTATTGAATTCACATTCAATATATAGTGTAAATAATGAGATATAGTGATTGTTTTAATAAAGAATACAGGGAAGTATGGCAAAACTGACCTTATAATTTAAAATAAATAAAACACAAAGAACATATATGAGGCCAGGAAAGAGAAAGTTCCATGTAAAATAGTGTTAAATCTCACTATTATGTACAAAATAATTTCTCCCATTATATAATTAGGCATATTTATGACTAAAAAGAAATTTAAACAGAGTAACCAAAATGCTGCATTTCAGTTTTAATATATGACAGAAAATATATGAAAGAACTTAAGAAAAGAAATATTATTTTGGGTAAAAGTTATGTGAAAAGATACATATTTGGTTTTCCTTGACAATGTTGGAATTTGTGCAAATAATATGTAAAATGAATGACTTATTTCCAAATATGATAACCTAAGTTTATCGGTATTTCCAGTTGCCACTGCAAGAACAGATTGGAGTTTACCACATTGAAAGTAATGTTAGTTTGTGTAGAGTAAGACCCACTCGAGTCTTTAATTAGGCTTTGCTCATAGAAGAGCTCAGTTGCCATGAAGACAGTAATCATAAGAACATACATTTTAATTTTTTGACATTATATAAGCCTGTTTGACTTTTAGAGGATGTAATTGATAAATATGAAATTGTATGAAAGTTTATATTTCCACATACCCAAATACATATATTGTACATACCTTGATGTTTTGATTCAAATATACACATAAAATGATAACCACAATTAATCTAATTAATACTTTAATATTCTCCCACAGTTTCTCTGTGTGATTATGTGTGTGTAATGAAAACTTCATATCTGTCTCATATGTACATTCAGAAGCATATTAAAACAGTACTATTTTATGGTTCTTATCACCAATCCTTGCTGATGTTACTTAAGTAAAAGTTCATACCTTTTGGTGTCTAACTTTAAAAGAAAGCAAAAATACAAAAGAAATTGATTTATGTGTTTTGAATTTGGCTGATATTTTCCGAAGAATTTCAATAACAATTAGACATCGCAGTGTTATTAAATTCAGTAATGTTTGTTTTTAATCCAGTTCAATTTATTCTGAAATAAAAAGTTTAAAGCAGTGCTTGGCATTTATAGTTTACTCCTAAAGAATAAACAAAGGAATATTTTGATTTAATTTCCAGGGATTAAGAAATACCTTTGAATCTATGCTGACCTTATTGTACTGCCGAACATCACTCAAGTCTTATAAGTCAGCCTGTCAATCCGTATTTACTCACCAATACTAGTGATTTTGATGAGCTGTAAGAACATCAGAAATGCATTCCTGAGTTCACACATACAATAAAATTACCACTCTTAGCCTTTTCTGCTAAGGGCAACTAAGTTTCATGGTCTCAAGCTTTCTGTCGACTCCCTGAGACTATGTAATAGAGTGAGGACGAAAGCTTTCTTGACCTAGCATGTTTTACAAAATGACCAACACTGTCAAGCTTCATGTCCCTTGGCAATTGTGAAGTTAATTTAAAGGCAACGCAAGATTGAAGTTAACATTGTTCCCCAGGAAGAACAAGGTGAAAATTCTAACACATAACTTGGTATTATTTACATACTTTTTATCCTCAGGAACAAATGAAAGGGAATTTTTAATAGCATGTTTTCTATCAGATGCTCATGGTCTGGCTTCTAGAGCTTCTATAGCAAATAAACAATGAGACCTTCATCTAAACTAGTTGGTACTGGATTCTCCTGGATATATTTGCATTTCACAACAGTCACACAAACTGCAGATATAAGCCATTTGTTTGAGAATGTCAATAGAAAAAGAAGTAGTTTTTGAATGTGGAATATTTTAATAGTTCTTTACAGAAATGGACTTCCTGATTTACTTCCAAATGCACTATCTTCATTAATCTACTGTTCTTTTTAATTTTGCTATGCCTTCGTCATACAAGGTCCTAGTATCCTCTATTTGCCTGGAGCTGAGTATGTAGTGATGTAAAATGACCTTGATTCTCTGATTTAACTGCTTGAGTACTAAGATTACAGCTAAATGGCATATAAGTTTTATGTAGTATTGGGTATCAGGTATCAGGTCTATACATAAAAATGGACTTACATCATGACCCAAATTAAAAGATTAGTAATACTTATGACTAGATCCACATGTTATAGGTGTTTGTATCTTTATTATTTCAATTTTTGAAAAAAATAAGTAACTAAGGATGTCTTTTTTCTTAGATATTATGTCATTGTTCTCATGGTTTAAAACACTGGCTCCTGACCTTCATTCTTGTGTACCTTCTTTGGAAAAAGGCATTCTCTTAATGTCTTTTTCCTTAATCACAAAGCACAGAAAATGCTCCCACATGTAAATTACAATATTAAAATTGAATCAGTGACAACCAATTAAGAAACAAGCCTTACCAATGTTAACTCTCAAGAAGTAAATTCGACTCATATTTGTATAGCTAATCTGAACTTTTTCATTACTTAACATTGAAAATGAGAGAATCTGCCTTGGTCCTGAAACACTGACTATGTGCATACTCAGTGAAATAAAACTAAAATTGAGAATTATGTTCAATGAAGACTTCTATTAAGAGAGAGCAGGATGAGGAAAGAACATTCTTAACAAGATAAATGTCCATCTCATTTCATTTAATTTCAATAAACTGCTTCAGAGGCACAGCGTGACTCTCACATCAGAACTTCTAAATTCTGAAACTCTGCTTTGCAAAACTACCTTAGATAAAAGGTATGGAGTGGAATATAGTCATCTTTCAATAAGCTCGTTCCATGGACTCACATAAAGCCTTATTTATTACTTTATTATTGCCAGTTTGGCCTGAAGCAACCTCCAGGAGAACAATTTCAGCTGATTTTTTCCCTAATCTGTTCAAAGAAATAATGAAAGCTCCATTTCAGTCATGCAAATCACCACAAACTTGCATATTTGGGGCTTGAACAAAATTCGGTCTAACTCAGAGTGAGGTAGAAAAGTTTTCTGTATAATCTACAGTTTGCCTAGGGACTCTTTATTCAAACAGTCTGTGTCTTTAATGACGTATTCTTCAGTGTTATACTAACTTCTTTTGATATACTGATGATCAGTGCTTTCTTATAGATGTGTATATCACAGGATTAAGATTTTTTCATGTTTTTGCTTATAATTTTTCTTTTCCAATAAAAAGTTCATGTTCTCTATTCAAATTAAACTAATGGAAATTGTACAGTACCTAGGAGAAATGAATTTAAAGACTCAGAAAACACATAGACTTGTAATATTCAGTTATACAAATACTTGATTAATTTTCAACACCTCATTATGCTAACATTCATTTTAATATGATTACTAGATTCTAGATTTAAAATTTATTGTCTGCATATTTAAAATTTGGTCTCTTCATTTTCTAGACATGTTATGAGAAAGGAGTTGTTTTCAATGTAATGATAATAGGTCTGTAATGAGAACCGGAGGTCTTTTCTCTCCTTAGCAAGATACTATTTACTACCATACAAAATGAAACTTTTTAGTTATGTAGCTAGAGTTTCAAAAGCTGAAAACTTCAGAATTTTTCATTTATGGAACAAAATTTTCATATTTCACCTGGTGAGGCATTAATGGCATTAATCAATGATGACAGGACGTCTGTACCGCTGGGAGCATTATTCACTTGGGAAGGAATTTGATTCATTAGGAACACTACTTTGGTCAGAAGGCTCATGAATTTCATTTAACCCTCTCCAATTTATCTTTGGATAGGATCTGTCTAGACGATTAAAGAGCTCTAGGTTTAGATCGCATCATTTAAGTCATTATCTGATTTTGTTTATCAAATTGAATTTTAATTTTAGGCTCTTTGATGACATTCCAGGACACAGAATCAAAGAGTATATCCTAGTAGTTATGTTTGTCATTCAGATAATCCTGAGACCACCATATGATGTCTCTTTTTAAATTATGTTCTTTGGATTTAAAAAAAAATTCTCCTACTTTTACTTATTTCTTTTTGAGGATTTCATCTATGAGTTTTATTCATATATAATTTCCATCTTTTCTTCCAAATTTTCAACAATTCTAGTGTCACTCTCTCAATTTCAAGCTCTGACTTTGTAGGACCCAGCCATGATAAGCTTAACAGAGGCCTGAGTCTCAGTAGTTTACCCTGAGGCAATACCTGGTTGCAGGAAGGACCACAAACTGAGATTACCCAGGCACCAACCAGAAAGAGACCATCCAAAGAAAATTCCTAACATTTCAACCATTGTAGATAGGCTCACTGGCCAGCACACTTTCACCAGGACATCCCTACACAAATGTCAGCCAATCAGGGGTCCTGACACTTAGAAATTCCTTACCCCCACCATTACTACTAAAAATTCCAACTCTACCTGAGCTCGGGGGCTCTCTGATTATTCCAATACACTGGACACATGGAAAGACTGAGTTTTCAAACTTGTGTAAGAATAAAGGCGTTTTGCTTTTACATACAGGACTCAGTCTCCTGGTTGGTTTTGGGGGGACTCCGTGATCTTGGAATGACACTTTATTATTGTTAAACACATACACATTTCACAATAATTTATAATTATATTGTAAATTTGAATACTTACACATAAAGATAATTTTAGCACTCATCGCTATCAAAGAAACTTCTTTCACAGAACGTGCTGACTATTACATGAACCTACAACTTGTCAAAACACAAAGAACAACTAATTATAAACTGTTTAACTACATTATTAAATCTATAATGCAACCCCTACACCTATGACTCAGAAATCATTGCAGAAAAGGGGATGGGAAGATGACAATACGAGAAGACTGCAAAGCAGTGTCTTATACAGATCCTTACTCTTGAGAGTTTTCTCCTTTGTTTTTGTTTTTCACTTTGTGTTTAGATCTTTGCAACTGACTATAAATTCTCTCTTTTTCTGTAAAACGTTTTATTCATTTTACATACCAATCCCAGTTGCCAGTCTCTCTCCTCTTGCTCTGCCACACCTCCCCCCATCCCACGCACATCCACTCCTCAGAGAAGGTAAGGCCTCCCTTGGGGAGTCAACAAGGTCTGATATACCAAGTTTAGGTAGGACCAAGCCCTGCCCTCCTATATCAAGGCTGAGCAAGGTATCTCACCTGAGCAAATGGGCTCCAAGTATCCAGCTCATGGACCAGGGATCGATCCTGGATCACTGCCAGAGGTTCCACAAACAGACCACATTACACAACTGTAGCCCACACTCAGAGTGCCTGGTTTGGTCCCATGCTTGCTCCCCAGCTGTCGGTCCAGAGTTCCTGAGCTCCCGCTCGCTCTGGTCAGCTGTCTCTATGGGTTTTCCCATCATGATCTTAACCTGCCTTGCTCATATGATGCCTCCTCCCTCTCTTCAACTGAGCTCCAGGAGGAGCTCAGCCCAGTGCTTGGCTATGGACCACTGCATCTGCTTCCATCAGTTACTTGATGTAGGTTCTATGATGACAAATAGGGTAGTCACTAACCTAATTATAAGGAAAGGCCAGTTCACTATTGAAGCACCCTCTTCACTATTGCTAGGAGTTTTAACTGGATTTATCTTGTGGAATCCTAGGAATTTCCCTAGCACCAGGTTACTCCCTAATCCCATAAAGGCTCCCTCTATCTATCCAGGTATCTCTTTAATTGCTCTCTTTCTCCATGCCACCCCAAACTGGGCAATCTGAAGCCCTCATGTTCCCAATCCCCATCCTGATGTAGGAGGCTGCTTGTTTGTTCCCAGCTACTCAGCCCTGAAATAACCACACAGAAACTGTATTAATTAAATCACTGCTTGGGCTATTAGCTCTCGCTTCTTATTGGTTAGCTCTTACATCTCATTTTAACCCATTTCTATTAATCTGTGTAGTGCCACATGGCTGTGGCTTTCCGGATAAATTTCCATCTGGCTCCTGTTTCTGGCATGGCTACAAGGCATCTCTCTGACTCTGCCTTCTTTCTCCCAGCATTCAGTTTAGTTTTCCTTGCCTACCTCTATTCTGCCCTGCCAAGCCTAAGACAGATTCTTTATTAACCAATGGTATTCACAGCATACAGAGGGGAATCCCACATCACCATCCTTTCCCTCTAATTTCTTCTTTAGTTTTTCTTTTCACCTACCAGGCACTTAGTCTCCTCGATGTGAAGATGGGTAACCTCTAGATTGGATTAAGGAATATTCTATTCATATTTTCTGCTTCTTACTTCTAAGTATAAGAAATTCATTATGTTGCTGTACTTTTCAGTGTAGCCATGGGTTTGCAGTATTGCTATCCCCTACCTCTTTTTTTCAAATGTTCATTCAATTCTTCAATGATGCCTTTATTTTTTGTACAGAACTTAAAATATTTTGCTTTCATAGATCTATAGAAACCAATCCATGTCAAAATCTTGGTGATAGTTTAAGGAACAACTTTACCCATATTTTAACAAAATGCAACAATCCTAACCATTTGTTCTTTCAATTGAACCTCTTATGTTAGCAAATTCCCTCTCTCCCCGATCTTCTCTTTCCATCCCATCATCTCTTGTCCCATGTTAATACTTTCGGCTTCCTCTAGTAAAGCTTGCTAATAGTTTTTCTTGGTCTGGCCTCAATTCATACTTTTGGTATGTATGCTATTGACATTCTGTTTTAGTATATTTTTCTCCTGATCCCCCATCAGACAGTAGAAATTTCTTCCTAGGATATAATTAATGAACCTTTTTGTCTTGCAGTTAAGAAAGATGCATTTGTCACTCCTCAATAATGTCTATTAAAATGTTAAAACCTCCAAAACAATTGTTACATGTTTTTATGTAAACTTACTAAACGTAAAAACCTTTACCTTTTTAATGTAGTGGTATAAATATCCAAACTCTGTTTTTAACATGAGTGCAGTATAACTGAATGTGTATGCGAACATATCATCATATACAAAAGCATCTCTGGAAGGCATCAGTTTTACTGTATGAGAACAGAGATTGTATACAACACTGTAGCTTCTGGTCACCATTCTTAATTCTTAAGTAATATACTGAATGACCATAATAAGAACAATATATCAAGCTATAATATATTCATATTAAAGAAGGGGAAAAGTTTGCCACTTATATTCTTAATAGGACCTTACCTTCTAGTTCTGGCAGGCAAACAAGAGTAAAAAAAAATTAGCCTGAATTATTTTGGGATCCTCTAGAGGCTCTTTGTACAACAACTCAGAGAGATGAATCCCACATTTAGCACTGCTATTTAAGGATTTATTTTGTAATTTGAAGAAATTTATTATAAAGGATACTTTATCCCATGTGTTACTGAAAACATTTAGGGATTTGAAATCCAAACTAAGTATTTTGGGTAAAGTAAAAACATTTACTTTGATAATTTGTTCAAAAAATATATCTGAAATTATCATTATTTGACTATGGCTCTAAAAGAATTTTTAGTTCTCAAAGATTGACAATACTTCTATTTTTATGTATGATTATGGAAATAAGACCAATGATAAAAGAATATTTTGAAGAAACTTTTATTTAAAAAATATTCAAGAAATAATAGAATATAACATAATTTTATTACTTTAGTTTAAATGTTTTATTCTGTTATATTTCCATCTTTCAGCATATATATCTTATATAGCATAATCAGTACTCCAGGTCTTATACTGCTCCTTAGCCATATGTTATGAATTTATTTAAACTAACAATTATTCTACATTAGAAACAACCATTTACCAAACTGATCATAAATTCCTGTTGCTAAGCTCAGCACCTATACAACTCATTCAACATAGAAGAGTTGAGCTGGAATCTACTTAGAGGCTTCACCCTGATTGTCTAGTGCTCAAGATACTAAAGGCTACTTTGTACACTACCAAAGAGAAGTAAAGACCAATTCATGGACCCTTTAATCTATAATGATGACCTTCATGTAAGATGTACTAGTGCAATATTGGCAGAAAGTTTGTGAGTGTAACCAACCAATATCTGATTATATAATAACCCCAGTCTGTGAGATCAAATCCATGCCCATCACTGCTCTGTACAGTGACAAAAATCTTAAAACTAGTTAGGCCAGGGACATAGGAAAAAACCGAATACCACTGTTCTACTGAAGGAACACAGCAACAAAACGAGTCATACTGTATTTTACCATACTCATAGATAATTGTCTTGATGAGCCATCATCAGAGCAACTTCCTCCTGCAACTGATCAGAACAAATATAGAGACCCACAGCCAGATATCCAGACAACACACACACACATACACACACACATGTACACACACACAAATGCACACACACATACAGAAATAGAAAGAGAGAGAGAACTTGGAATACTCGTGCATAAATGGGATGTCTCTACCAACTCACTACCTTCAGAACTCAAAATATATGAAGAAAATCTATTTTCTATAAAAAAGAGAAAAAAGAAGCTTCTTAAAATATTTGCAGTTTTCAACAAAGGAGAATAGATATTTAGCTATGTATAAACACTCTAGGTCTGTTTGAACAACGCTACATTAATCCATTGTGTATTTTCTAAAATTTTAATATAAAATGCATATTGTATATTAATCAGTAATATTAAAGATATGTATATAAAACATAAGATAGTGAATGTAATGCTGGTATAACTATATCTTACAGAAGTAATGGTTAGTAATAATATAAGTAAAATATATTAGGGGAAAATTCAAATTATAAACAATTTACACCATATTCTAAAAGTAGTTCAAATGGGATTAAGATTTAAATAACTTGAAATTTTATAATGTCTAGAAAAAAATTTGGAAAATTTTCATGCAGTTGGTCTCCTGAAATACTGTACCAAATGCACAGACAATTAAAACAAGATTGGGCAAATGGAATTGCAAATCTAAAATATTCATGCACCAAAAACCACAATAAGCATAAAAACAAACAGCCAACCTGATAAACATTATATTGGCAAGACATGTATCTGAGGAGGTAATGTATAAACTAGAAATATCTACTGTGGCTGAACAATAAATGTGGGTAAATTTATGAATAAAACCTTCTCAAAGAAGATATATAAGTTACCAAAAAGATGAAAGACATACAACATTCCTACTTATCAGAGAACTTAAAATCAAAACCACAAAACATATTACGTCACACATAACAACATGTTTAATATTTTAAAATAAACAAATGCAAGTGTTGGGAAGATGTGGAGAAATTAAAACTTTTGTATACACTTGATGAAATTGCAAAAAATAAAACTAGTGAGATCATCTGTTTGAGGTCCTTCCAAATGTGTAGAGAAAGATAAACATTTCTACAAATGGTACTGAGAAAAGAGGGTATTGCCAGAGTCCAGCTCCAGCAGGTCAGGGAAATTGGAGGGGAGATGTGGAGTCAGTGGCTACAAAAATCCCAGGATAGTTCTTTGAGGGGGAGAAATTTAATTCTTTTTTTATATTTTTCTTTTTCTTCTACTTCTGTGTTTTTCCCTTAGACTTTGTGCATTGCTGAAGACAAAAATTTCTTTGCAAGAAAAGATTATCTCACAACCACAAGTTACATATTTTTCCAAAAGCAAATTTAAATCTTTACAAAGGAAGCAACCCCATTATGGTCACAAGTAACATTTTTTCCTAGAAGCCCACTGTAGTTCAAAATTTTCCTTTGTGATGTGGTATTTCCCTCTGTGTGCTGTGATTACCATTATGAATAAAGAACTGCTTAGAGCCTATAGCACAGGTAGGCAGGGAGGACTGGACTGAATGCTGGGAGAAAGAAGGGCGGAGTCAGAGAGAAGCCATAAAGCCTGTGGGAGAAAGACACCTGAGCTTTAGCTGATAAGCCACAGCCAGCCACATGCCAATACACAGATTAATAGAAATGGGTTAAATTAATATGTAAGCGTTAGCCAATAAGAAGCTAGAGCTAATGGGTCAAATGATGATTTAATTAGTACAGTTTCTTTGGGATTATTTTGGTCTGAGCTTCTTGGAACCAACAAGCGGCCTTCTGTGACACCTTTGTATTGCTTTTTCCACCATAACATCTTCACCCCCAAACAATGATTCATTTCTTATTGTTTGACAATGTTTTAAGCAAGCCAAGTATATGTCAGTTCCTTTGTTCTGGCAGGCAGTTGTTTGTCGTTTTAGTGTAGCAGATCCCATCCTATTTTGAGTATACACACTTTACTCAAGTAGTCTAGCTAACCATCTATTTTTCTTCTTTATTTACACACAGTAGTGTTGTTTAATTTCCTTTCACAACTTTGTGTTTTTCAAGGTGCACACCAAGTCCTGTGATTAATTCTGTAGGCTACATGACCATTAAACTTAGGCATAGGGTATAGGGAAATAATTCCCTTGATTATTAGCTTGTTTTTCCACAGGCAGAATTCATTAGTCTGTAATGCATGAAACTTTCTTGTTCTTATTTTCCATCCTCATCAAGTCTCACAACTAGCAGATAGGAAGATGACTTCTACTCTTGTTTTATCTTTCTTATAACTCTGATTGGAGCAACTGGCACAGTGACCTAAATCATCCCCTAATCATCTTAGCTAACTGTCCTAACCACCTATATTTTTAAATTTTTGATCCAACTAAGCATCATGGTTCTATAAAAAAAAATCTTCTTTATTATGATCTACAAGCAAATTTCCCAGTAGGAGCCAGAGTTTTCCATGAAACACATTACACTAGATAGAGTGGATCCTTTCACATATTAATATACCATGCCAAACACAATAAGAACATGATAACAACAAAAAGGAGCAGGCACAGCAAAACAATGGGCATTCTAGAGACAAGCCTCCCAGACTTTACCTTCCCAGAGTACATCTATCACAGCTGTGCTATACGGTTAGTTGTACTCCATAAGCTCACTGCTGATTCCAACTGCTCCGACATGGCCACCACCAGGGTATTTCTTTCTAGATCATCAAATCTAGACTTTTTTCTTTATATAGAAAAATCCATTTAGAGTGTATCACAGACCAGAAATCCTAAAACCAATAAAATATAAGAGAACACTTCAAGAACTTTACATAAATGAAAGTTTTCTAAACAAAATTGCCATACTTCAAAATATAGAAAACTACAGAGTGAAGGAATCAAGAATAAAGACAAAATCTAAAAAAGAGAAAAAAATCTTTAAAAACCATTTATATGACATGATATTAATGTCTAGATTATATTAAGAACAGAAATTTAAATGCAAAAATTTACCCAAATAGAAAGAACTAGTGATTTGAGCACAGAATTACCAAAATAGCTGCAAATGGAAATATACACATTTGTATATGTCGTACTCACACACACACATACACACACACATGTTTAACAACTTTAGCTATCAGACCAGTGAAAATTAAAACTACATTGAAAATTTCCTTGTAACAAAATGGTTATCATCAAGGAAACAAGTTATCAAAAAATATAGTTCAGATAAAAGGGGATAAAACTACCTGTGATGTACAGCTAGGGATATGTAAACTAGGGCAGTGCAGTCACTGTGCAAATTTGTACAAAAATTTCCAAAAGATTTTAATTAAACTACCATATGATCAACTGTATTACTCCTGACTCTATACTCAAAGAATACAACCCAGTGCATCACAGAAATAAATCATTTACCCTATCATATACGGAAATGAGATTAAGTATATTCTGTATTACATGTGTTTGACATTGAAATATAAGGGGTTTTGTTGGTGGGCAGAAAAGGGTGAATGAAAGGGGATCAAGGAAATATAGTAAAGTGCAAAGATGGACAAAGACAGGGTATGTATGAAGATGCCATAATCAGAGCCCGTGTTTTTGCATGCTTAATAAAAATTGCAGCAATTAAAGATCATTTGTGTAAAATACCTAATTGTATTTTCCTAAATACTTAGTTTAAGATAAAATTAAAATTAAGTACATGGGGGATATTAATAAAAATAATAAAACCATGTCATGTCAAGTTTTAAGTATACAATATTAATTCATATGACAAATTTGGAATTTTCATCAACTATTCAAGTACTTAGAGGAGTGGATAGGGTGTGGGCTGAAGAGGTGGAGGGGGCAATGGGAGGACAGATGAGAGGGAGAACTATGGTTGAAATGTCAAACAAAGGGATAAAAGGAAGTAAAAATAAAAAAATGAGAAAAACTAATTTTAACAGTTCTTTAGCTAGCTTTTGTCCATGAAAAACGACTTGGCTTTAGAGGAAAAAATTCCTGAATTAATCAACCAAAAGTAATCCACGCAACAGAAATGAAGAGTGGTTGCAAGTGAAAGCATCACAGTAGTGAGCACCTGCTTACCTCCTTTCAATGCTTTGCAGGCTCACTAAACATTTCAAGCACCATCTCTAATACACCCAATTCTTCCTAAAGTCGCACTGTATAAGCAGATTTATTGTAAAATGTGTGCCATTAAAATAATTTTAATAAATGTAAAGACTAATAGAGTATCCACAATCAAGTCATTGCTTCTAAGAAAAATTTGAATTTTAATCCCCCAGTATGCAACCCTGGTCAAATAATTGAGCAGATGTGAATACTTCTTGATGAACTGAATTGCTTTTATTTTACTGTTTTATATCTGTCTACTTTCCACAGAACAAGAGAAAACTTAACTG
This sequence comes from Ondatra zibethicus, assembly GCA_004026605.1. Lineage (NCBI taxonomy): Eukaryota > Metazoa > Chordata > Mammalia > Rodentia > Cricetidae > Ondatra > Ondatra zibethicus. The sequence goes on along the minus strand of PVIU01009827.1, from coordinate 37,818 downwards.
TAAAAGTAGGAAGTGCACAGAACATATTTTTGGTCACCTTTGTTTTTATGCTTTTGGAGTAAGGTCTGTTCTGAAGGTTCCAATGCTTATAAAATGTAGAACAAAGGCACAGTGCAGTAATAAAGGATGCAGTCCTGAAATAAAGCTGAATGCCTGAGCAGAGGCTGCAGAAAACTCATCCACTCTTTACACCTCTTTGCTTTCCAACATGCAATGTGAGGGCAGTAAATTCATTTTTGATTAATCAGGCATGCCTTCAAGAAATATCTAAAGCCACACTTTGCCACCATTATCAAATCATTTAAAACTATTTACAATTACCAAATTTTTAGATTATAAGTCTCTTACCAATTGAAGTTACTGCTGAGAAAGAATGCTTGGCATTAGAATACTCAGTCACAGATGGTAAATGGAATTTCCACTGTCTACATCCCGGGCAACACAGATTAAATCTCCCCCACTCACATCTCTTTCTCCATCTTTTGGAGCGTTTTAAAATTCTCTAGGAAGTTTATTTTGTACTGCACAGTTTTAGATTTCAGCTTCTGGAGAGAGTGATACTTTCTCATTTTCTTGGGAGGAAAAGTGATAGATGGCTTTTGCAAATGAAGACTCATGCTGTTATTGTCTTCAATTCTGAACAGTCATGTTAGATTAAACAGCATTCTGTTGTAGGTCCCTTATTAATTATGAGGCTCCCTGCTGCCTTGCTGATTCTTTTTGTTCCTGATGGCTCTACCATGGAGAACCACAGTATCTTTCAAAGAGGTGTTAACACAATGCAAGCAGCTTATTAACTCTAGCCTTCCTCTCAGGTTCCTGTGACAGCATAAAGAACATTCTCTAAGTAACTTTGGAGAGATAATAAAGTTTTATTGCCCTTTCACAGCGATCCAATGGCAATTTGGTAAGTCCTTTTCCAAATAGTTTTACTTTTTTCTTTTTCTTTTTTTAGAAACAGGACTAAAAACAAACAAAAAAAAAAGAAAAAAAATTTCAAATATCACTAAGTTGCAAGTCATTGTAATGATGAACAAGTTCCATTTGCTAGTTTCACATTTGATTTTTTTTCCCTAAGTAATCAACAATAGTTAAGTACGCATTTGCTTTATAGAGTAATAAAATGAACCCAATTGCTGTATTCTTACTTTCAAATTAAATGGCTCTTTTTCTTTAGTTTGGTTTTTCTTTGTTCTGCTATCTGTTTACTGTATCAGTTTAATGTAAAACTGTTCAAACATCAATGTTCCTTTGCCTCTCAATTACATAAAAACTGCAGTTTTTTCCACTAAAATTAAATGTTCATAAATGTTCTAAAACTGAAAATTCTTTTGCAAAGCTTGTATATCTGAGCAATTTACTCAATATGTATGATCCAGCCCATGCTATGTTAGAATAACAGAAACCTCCCAACTTTCAGTAGTCAAATATCACACACAAAATAATGTTTTTCTCCCTGTCTACAAATTCAAAATTTATTTATTTGTCAGCAACGAGGTTTGCCTAATGGCAATATAACTATTCTCTGAGAAATGTGGTTGTTTCTGGGCCCTAACGTCTTCCCCAGGGGAGGGGTGAAAAGACACGATGTCAATGAACACAGACCCCAGGAGAAAGGTAGAAGGCTTACAGCAGACTCAGAATATAGGGGGACTTATATACCCTCCCAGCACCCAGGTGATCTGATCTATTGACAGTTTACATTTCATGATCATCCCTCATTGGTTAGGCACAATCAGGACCTCTGACAGAGCTTGTCCCTAGGCACTCAGGAAACACCACTAGTTCCCTTCTTGTTGGCTAAGCATGGTTAGAACCTCTGAGAGCAACAGGCCAACTCCAGGTTGGCTCCATTTTGTATGGTAGGTTTTAACTTCTTACAGGTGGTGACATTTCTGTCTCCTTTCAAAATTATCTTACTGCTGAAACATTTGAAAAGAGAAAGTATAAGGTAAGACAATAGCTGCAGAATTCCTTCTGATCATAGCACAGACTGAGAATAATAGCTATTGATACAAAAAAACTCTGCCAGTGCCTAACTTTAATACAGTAGGAAAATAAGATTCTGCCAGAAATGTGGAGAAGCAGCATACAGAATGAGAGTGTTATACTAATGTTCCTTAAAATTTGTTTCCCCTAATGACTAGATAGAATGAAGGTAAGAACTCTGTAAACTCTACCAGGGAGATGTGCCCTTGGGCCCTACAGAATATACCTGGTAGGCACAGAATAAATCCAGTACTAGGAATCTATTTCTTGACTAGAAGTATTTACCAAAGCGATGTTTTAGACTACCAGCTTTCAATACTGAGAATACACAATTATAATTTTAACTGACGTTAAACAGTTTAGTAAATTATATAAATAAGATATATTAAGCATTATACAATGAATTCATTGGTGCATATTTTAAAACTATTTTAGATGGGAACATTTTATATTATTAATAATATAAAATTTGGTAACAACTGGCTTAGATATATAATTTATTTTTACCTGGATGGACCTTATATGTTTCTGTCTCTAATTGCTCAGATATAGCTGATCATTTCTACTGAAAACAGAGATTCACAGTAGGGAATTGCATGACTTGAACTTAAATCTTCTATTGTTCATTAATTTACAGAATAACTTTAAACATATATTGCCTTTGTCAGCATAGCATTATGAGTTTAATAGCCATTTATTATTCTTTGACTCCAATCTCATGAATAATCCCCAAAACTAAATAGGTCCATGTATTTCACTGGAATATTTACTGACATTAGAAGTAAAACAAATCTCATTATAAAACTCACAGTTGCTTGCTTAGGGAGAGAGATTATGTTAAAATGTTTTATAGAGGTACAATGTTTATTCATTAAAAGTCTTTGTTTCAGAAAATTAGTAAAGTCTGGAGAAACTTAGAGAAACCTGGAAAAGTTGGCTTCCATTTTTCCTTCAAAAGCAGAATACTTGTGTGAGTGTGAATAGCAGAATGGAAATTCTGTCATGGTTGAGAGAGAACATGCCGAGAAGTCATTGCAGAAGCCTTGCTTGCTTTTGTTTTTGGATTTGAGCTTTCAGTTATATAATGCAATTTATGTTTTTTTCACTAAATATACTCTGAGTAGGAGTTATATTTCAGATTTATGTTTATCATTCCATTTGTTTTTATATAATTCTGTGGAAGTCTATGTTATGTATAGGTTGGTAGCTGTTGCAACCAAAAGTAAGCCTCAAAATTCTTAGGAGAAAAAGTTTATAGTGTAGGATATTTACTTTATCACTGAGATAGAAGTGGTGATCTGATCTTAAGAAGAAATATTAAGTAAAGAATAATTCTGAAGACAAACTCAGTTTTGATCAGAATAATATTTGAAAATGATTACAGTATATAACATGTCATATTCTTGCAAGAAAATGTCACAATTATGTCCATTATTTTCAGAATTAACATATGATAATAAAGAAAACAATTGGTGTACAAAGGAAAAAAGATGAGTAGTCTTCATATAGAGTTACTAGAAGGTGACAAAGGCAAACATACAGAAAAATCCATGAGGTGGTGGGGTAGGAGGTCCTTCTGTATTTGTGTTGCTTTCATTGGTTAATAAAGAAACTGCTTTGGGTCTGGTGATAGGGCAAAACTTAGGTAGGCGGGGAGACAGAACTGAATTCTGGGAGGAAGAAAGTCAGAGAGAGCCGCCATGGAGCTGCCAGGGTCAGACATGCTGAATTCTTTCCCGGTAAGCCATGACCTCGTGGTGACATACAGATTATTAGAAATGGGTTGAATCAAGATGTGAGAGTTAGCCAATAAGAGGCTAGAATTAATGGGCCAGGCAGTGTTTAAATTAATGCAATTTCTGTGTGATTATTTCAGGGGTTAAGCTAGCCAGGCAGACAAAATGTAAAGCAGGCCCTCTCTCCTTCAACTGGGTGGTGTAGAAGGTGAAAGGATACATACTGATTGAAGCCATTTGGACAAACAGAGATAAGCAGAGTATTCTGAAACAGCATATGTAGAAGGAAACTTAAAAACCAAAAAGTTGCATATGTAAATGCAAAAGAAATCACCTGTAGATTCATGAGTATGTGGCCACATTTCTGAATGAGGCAAAAATTGAGAAAGTACTTGAATAAGTATATATTAGCTCTTAAGGCAAACAGGTTTTCTTCAAAGCAATAGCACCACCAAATAGCAATACACTTAATCACTTTTTACACAAATTTCTTTAAAATTTTAACCAATTCTTTAACAAAGAAAACTAAAAATAATTTTTTAATGTTTTTATATGTTCTTGAAGAATTTCATATATTTAGTCATATTCTTTCACTTTCTTCAACTGTTCCCAAATCTTTCAACTGCTCATTCATTTCCCGACCACTCAGACCTGAATAATCACACAGAAACTATATTGTTTACAATACTGTTCCACCAGTAGCTTATGCTTATTTCTAGCGCTTACATCTTAAATTAACCCATTTTTATTAATCTGTGAATGACCACAAGGCTGTGGCTTACCGGTAAGGCTCTGGCTGGTGACTGGTGTCTTTCTCCTTCTGCAGTATATGACTTCTCCTTGTCTCTGCCTACTTTCTCTGTATATCTCTGTTCAGATTTCCCACGTGCCTTTACTCTCCTAAGCCATTGTCCAAAACAGCTTCTTTAATAACCAATAACCAATAACTAATAAAACATATTCATAGCACACAAAGGGGAATCCCACATCACTCCCACACCTTCTTACATATCCAACTTCATTCTTTTTCTCTCCTTGCAACAGAACAAACAAAAACAATCAGCATACAAAGACTCCATGGAATCTGATTTGTGATGGTCAGCTCTCCCCATGCATTGGGCCACTAATTCATCAGTGGGCATACTTTGCAAGTAGGTTGTTACTGTTCACAGTTAGCAATATTACTGATTACTCCTTTCCTAAGGGAATGTGTATAACAACTTCCAGACTATGAATGAAGAACAGTAGGTTCAGGCTTCCATTTGAGTACCAGACAGATTCCATAAAGTAAATAATACAATCCTATATAACCGAGCTTTGTTCCCACTCTCTGAGTGAACTACTGCTCAGTTATACTAATTTTCATTATACAGTGTTTTACCACATGGTCTAAACTGGCCCTGAACTCAAGATACTGCTCGCTTGATCATATGAGCACAGAAATTAAAGGTAAGCAACATATGCCTTGCCGGCTTTTTATTTTTTATTAGTGTGGATTTGTTCACCAGATAAATTTCTAACTTCATCTAAATTTCAATATATCTTGACATGAATTATTCATAAGACTATCATTAATATTTTTCTTTAATTCCAAGATCTTTGCTTCTGTATCTTTTTTTGAAACTGATGTTGATATGTCTTCTTTTCCTCATAGTAGATATTGCCCAGTAACACATTTTTATGCATACTAACCATTTGATTTATCAAAAATAAAATGACAGTTTTAAAAATTATGCAAATGTTTATCTTTATGATTAAATGTTTATTTATTTATTTAAGACAGGATATCCTTATGTAGGCCAGGCTGGCCTCAATTCATAATCTTCCTGCCTTAACCTCTAGAGTGGTGAGATTACAAGATTTGCTGCATAATGTAACTTGTTCAGTTTTAAATGCTCTTGAAACTGCCTTTATTTGTTCATGTTCATCAGGTAGCAAAAATTCCATTCTTTTGTGCATTTCTCCCCTCAAACCTCCTTCAGCTTTTGGTAGTCCATTATAATCATTGATTTATGGTTTTGCTTACCTAATATCTCGAACTCTCTGAAGATAGGCTTTATTTTCTTCCATTATATGTCTGTAGCACTAAACCTTTGTTAAGTTGCAGAATATTTACTGGATATAATCACACAACACAAGCTGGTTCTTTCTTAGAGCAATTAACTTTCCAGCTTTCTTAACTCCTAACTTTCCAACAATTGTAAGGCTTATATTTTCAATTTTCTTATACATTTTCCTGTCTTTCCCCATGACACTTATCCCTGTCCTTAAAGAATGAGCGTTTGCTAAATTTCATGTAGTTGCTGAATAGCATAAGTTCTCTTTTGATTGACTTCTGAAAGAGAGTGGATAAAGCTAAACTAGGGCTTATTTTCATGCTGACTTTCAGAAGATCAATGCTTTGGATGGAATGCTACTCAATTGTAAAACATGTTATTACAAATGAAGTAGTTTATAGAGGAGAACTACACCTTAGAAATTAAGTGAAAAATTCCATTTGACTTAAATTCTTCCTGATAATATGTAAGGGTGGAAGAGTAAGAACAAGACTTTTTCAAAGAAAAATGTATCTTTGTATTCTGTCTTCTGTGTGTATCCTTGTGAGTCCTTCTGTCCTATGAAAATTATTTTGACATTTTCAGAAAATATTACATGATCATAGAAAATATCTTTATTCCTTCTTTAATCCACTTTTTAGAATAATACCTAGACTCCAGCTGTGGGCAGGATGACATTTCTGCTCATTTCCCAAGCTCCAGGGAAATTCTAGTCTCTGAACAATTGCAAAATAGGATCCTGTTTTCTAGTTCTCTTTCTCCTCAACTAAAATTCTTCATTTACTAGTAAGTAATTTATTATCCTCCGCATAAAATCATTTTCCTCAGAATCATACCTGTCTAATTTCATTTTTTAAAAAATTACATTTGTCCATTAAGAAACTAAGAATATACTCTTAAGGAAAAAAAGAACTTTACTTGGGGCTCACTAACATCTGATATCTACTTTTGTGGGCTAATTTGTCTGTAAAACTTTGTCAAAAAATTGTTACAATTTCAACTCTAACTCACTTACAAAATGGTGTTGTCACCACTGTCCATTGAGAACAAATGAACAATTGAAAGTTATTTATGATTTTGGTTGTGAGCCTAACTTTTAGTGGCTGAGTCATCTAATCTGTCTTACCACAAGAGACCATGTTGATGTTCATGGTCAATATTACAACTAGGCCATACTGAGGCTATGTTAACTCAGGAGGACATGTGAATGTCCATGATCAATGATATCACCTGAGGCCAAGTTTGATGTCTGTGATCCTCACTGCCACTAGGAGACAAGTTGATGTTCGTGATTCCTATTGCCACTGGAGGCCATGTTGATGTCTGCTGCTGAGAGCCACACTAGTGTTTGTGTTTCATGCTTCCAGCAGAGAACATGATGAGGTTTGTGTTCTGTATTGCCACCAAGGGACATGTTTTTACTTAGCAGTCAGAGGCGATGTGGAAAGTTTGTGGCTCCATACTGCCACAGAGATCATGCTTTTATATTCGTGACTCATACTGTAGTCATAATGATATCAATGGTCTGTGCAACCACCAGAGATCCTTATGATGTCCTTCATCTGTGCGGCACCTGGAAAGTGTGTGGATGTCCATAATCCATGTAGCTTCAGTGAACTGTGTAGAAGTCTATAATCCATGCTTCCAATGGCTGTTATGGTCAAGGTAACTTATGTTATAGTATTTTTGATGACTCCAGACTCATAATTGATAAAGAAAAGCTTCAAAGTTTCTGTGACCCCCCCCAACACACACACAAAGAGAAATGGTCTAGACAGAAAGCCATGGAAAAGACTGCTTAAAAATAGTGATAAGGATATTGAACCATAGCTCTTCAGAGTTGATGACTTCTGGCTAGGCAATGCGAAAGAACTCAGTTATCTTTAAGGAGTGGTCACTGGGAGTTTAACTATGCTCCAATAAGCATATAAACAATTCAAATTACACTTGCTGTTTAATTTTGTGGGGAAGGTGGACACAAGGGTAGGAGGGTGGACTTGGGAGGGATAGGAAATAAGTATGATTGGGATGCATTGTTTGAAATTCCCCAATAATTTATACAAATATTATGTTAGAAAAAAGAAAGTTATTTATGTATTTATATTTTATTATATTAAATATTTGTTGTATACTATCTTCATTAACTGTTATTTACTGTATTCTAATTAGAATTGCACATCAGTAATTTATTTGAACATAAGTGTTTAGCTTTAATAAAATAAGACCAGGTTCCTTAAGGATACTAATTTAATGGGAGGGATAATTATTGCATGGGCAAACATATTTGCACACTGGGATGAAGTGTTTAAGAAGATAGGAAGCTGTAATTGCTTACATGATAATTCACCATATAACTTTTTCTTAGTCCATGGAACACAAAAGCTTTTTGGTTAGTGTGTTATTCTAGCATAACGAGCAGTTTTAAAAAATTATTGGGATGCCAAAGTCATCTTTTTTATACTTCAGTAACTTTTTTTTAACATTGTTTTATTTTTTTCCATTCAAAAACATAATTAAAGAAATAACATTTTTTCCTTTCTTCCCCTTCTCCCGGTCCCTTCCCGCTACCCCCCACCCCTCCTCCCTCTCCCTTCTTCCTTGAAAGAGGGCATGGTGCCCTGCCCTGTTGGAAGTCCAAGGCCCACCCCCCTCCCTCCCGGCCTTGGGAAGAGTGCATTCAAAAAGACTCAGTTCCCAAAACGATAATACATGCAGAAGAGATAAGTCCTGGTGTCATTGTTGTTGGGTTCTCCATCCGCCAACTTTCGCTGCCACATTCAGAGAGTCTGGTTTGATCATATGCTCATTCAGTCCCAGTCCAGCTGGATTGGTGCGCTCCCATTAGTTCAGGCACACTGTCTCAGTAGGTGGACCAGACCCTCACGGTCCTAACTTCCTTTCTTATCTTCTCCCACCTTCTGCTCTTCAACTGCACCTTGGGGGCTCAATCCATTGTTCTGATGTGAATGTGGGCCTCTGTCTCTATCTCCATCCATCGGATGAAATTTCTATAATGGTGATCAAGATAATCATCAATGTGACTATGTAAAGTAATTTGTGCCATCATTGTACTAACTGTTAACAAGAAGTCTGAAGCTCAGGATTTTGTCAACTGTTTTCTTTTTGTCCATGGCCATCATTACATCTTGATTACTAATTTCTAAATGTTTCTGAAATTAAACACGTATTTCACAGTCATGAACAGTACTTAGCTCTATGTTCTTACGAGTCACCTGTACGTCATTATGACTTGTTATGAACTGGCCACTAAGTTTGTCATTCTTCATGGTTCCCTTCATTCTACACACACACACACACACACACACACACACACACACACACACACACACTACACTTAAACAAATGCTTGAATTTCTTACTATTACTTTTGAAAAAAACTATTTTCTTTTATTATTCATGCCTTTGAAATTTGCAAGACTTATTCTTTATTCCCCAACTATGACTACTCTCAAACTTCTTGTATATTTTATAAAGGAACACATATTTTAACATTCCAAATCGTAAATGCTAGTATGCTTGCTTGACTTGGAATCATCTTCAGTGCACGACGAGTTACACGGCATTCTTCACAATATTTCTGTTTCATCATTTTTAAAATGCTCGATCAGATTTCTGTAGACTGCATGAGCATATATCTGAGTAAATACATTAGTGTGATATTTACAGACTCTTGGAGCATCAGTGTTATATCTTATGACCTCTGGGTATTAGGAATAAAGTGTTAAAAACAAACAAACAAAAACCCCACGTAAACATTGATTCATGAATTAAAGCATAATGTACTTAAGGTGATTATTATTTGTCTTTTGTTTAATTTACTAAGGCTAAGAAGATATAATAATATTTATGAACTTTCAATATGATTTCTTTCTTGATAGTTTTTAAAAATATTTCATCTGCTTAAAGAAAATTCCACAGAACAAAATAAGATTGACAAAATTCTAATTTTCCATACTGCTATCTTATATGAATAGAAAAATTATGTTAAATTCTCATTTTCATATCCTGTGGGAACTCAAATTTATCCAAAAATTCTATGATTACCTCTTGGTAAATAGACTACTAACTTATTTCTTTAATGGTTTCTAAAATTTTTACCTATTTCTAAGTTTTTAAAAAATTAATAGTTCAGACTCACATGTCATTTGGAAATGGAATAAAGCTTGTTGAAAATCCACCATGAAAATAGAAGGGAGGACATAAGGTATGTTTTGTTCAGAAAACAAAAGGTACCAGTGGGAGTGTGTAAATATACATACAACAAGAAAAATGTAGTAGGTAGTGGTGAATATGAAAAACGTGCATAACATATATATTTGTCATAATAAAACACATTTTTAATTTATTGTTGAGAACTTCATGCATTTTTGTAATACATTTTATCAAATTTAATTCTCAGTATTTTCCCTCCAATTCCTGTCATATCACTTGGTTCATTTTTTCCCTCCCAACTTCATGTGATCTACTTTTCAAGGTTACTAATTCACTAACTAATGTGCTAACACCTTAGGTACTCTTTTGATAAAACTTCAATGTCAACTTAGTGTTTACAATATGTTCATGCATTTATGGCCATCCAGTGAAGCAGGGACAACCTTTTACTGGTCATCCCCCTGAAGAAAATTTGTACTCTCCTTACCCTGGAAGACCTCATTTACAACAGTTCCTCATCTCAGGGTAGAATTTCCTGGACTCCTGTGATTTTGGCTACCTTGTTATCATGTTGGTATGTTTAAGCAGTTATACTGTTATGAGATATTTATTTTCCAATATATTTCACTCCAAAGTGTGATATCATCTAGTCTATAAGCTATTTCTTTAACTCATTTATTGTACATCATTTGTTTCTGTGGATTATCAAGGAAGTTTGAGAGAAGTTTGACAGAAGAACAGATGATTTCAATACCTTAAACTCTACTCTTGCATTAGTCAGTGTAAGGAATAGAATCCATTCAATGCAATTAGACAGGGAAGGAAATAATCCAGGCAATTAGGTTCTTATTAGAGGTAATGGAAGAGACAGGGAATTAGCCTATAAACTGGGCCTCTGAAATATCTGCAGAGATAACATGTACAGACCTACTGCCTCGGAAAACATTACTCGAATTAGTGACTCGCAAAGCTCCCTGCACTGCTGTGATCATGGATCATGAAACTTCCATTAAGAGACATTGCTAACCTGAAGTGTGCTTGTGTCCTTTGTTTTGACCAACATAAATTATTAACAGATAACAGAGACAAAATCCAACCCCTTTTCTGACTTTACTACCTCCCAAGTTAGCAAGTAAGGAAGAAAATACAACAAAGAAGAAAACATGAAGCAGAAGGAAAAAATTATAAATAAACATACTTTTTTTGGAAATCACCTTGAGATAACCAAGTCATTACTCTCTACTCATTTCCTATCCCATTCCCATAGCTCCTCACAACTGTTGACCTACATTTTTTTATTGGAAAATGACTATATATATATATATATATAGCCTATAAATATATAAACTCTTTATATATAGGTTATTAATCTCTCTCTCACACACACACACACACACACATATATATATATATATATATATGTATGTATGAAAATAATCTTATGTTGTATGGTACTGTCAAATATGACTGGCCTCTACAAATTCTGTCTTTCCATATGAAGAAGTAAGACAGTTCCTAAAGAACCATGCAAGGAACATGAGTGACAATCCTTTCTGCCATACATAAGTAATCTCATTTCTTTTTAATGAAAAATAATCAGTACAAATTTAACCAGCTTGTTTTGTTTTTATTTATTTATTCTTTATCATTTTACATTTTAAATCTTTTCATTTAGTCTATGTTTCAGATGCTTAGTGAGGGCCCATTATCCCAATGGGAGAATTCGTGTTTTCCTCATGGAATTACAGTGTCTATGAGAATCTTAAAACAAGAATATAATCATAGGGATAAACAACAAAACTATCATCGTAAACTTGTGAAGTATAATGGCATGAGGGAACACGGATATATGCAACTAAGAGCTAAGAGAATCACCTTTCTATCACTACTGCCCTTACTAATGCACCCTTCTTTTGTTTCTTCTTACAGTGTCACTTTCTAGGGAGTCTGCTAGGAATCCATATTGCTCCTGGTGTTTAGCTGGCAAGATATTCTTACATTCTAAAATCTGTCCATGCTCATGTAAACAGTGATGAACATTTCTGTGTGAGCATTGTCAATCTCCATTGATACCTATCCAGACAGAGACCTTGGTGCTGTGAAGGCATGTCAAGAGCCCTCCATCACTACAAAGCCTGTGATGCTGCTCAGGTATGATGAGACACTCCCACCCACTTAAGTGTCCACTATTATGTACAAATAAATACTTAGGAATATAAGGAGAGTTGTGTTCTTATGTTTCTGAAACTGTAAATTATGGCTTATATACTAAATATTGACTTGTTTAATATTCTAACTTTATTGTTTGCCATAGTTAGGAATACATTTTGCTCAATGCAATGAAGAAAAAACTACTATAAGATGTTTTAGACATGTTTTTATTTATTTATTTCAATTTTAATGTATGGATTAATTTCTCTATAATATCACACGCATGCAGTAAATTAAACTCAACATTTTCTTTATGTGTACTGCTATGTAATTTCAGCTGGCCACTCTTGAGTCAAATGCCCTAATTGTGATGAATGTGGCCAAAAGCAAAATCCCTAGGTTTCTTATTCTTAGAATTTATCTGCAACATTTTTGGAAGTCAATTATAAGGTTCTCAGGTATAATTTATGTTGACGACAACATCATGTCTGCATAAATAGAGAAACTCAGATATATAGAATATACTCAAAACCCTTTCCCACAGATATTTTTTAGAACTCTGCCCTTATATTGTATTCTAGCAATTCTTTGATACTTTAAGCCTTCACTTTTCCAACATGTTAAGATCTAGTTTTAATTAAAGTTATGAAAGATAGAATGAAAAGGAAATTAAAGGACACAGAATTTTGCTTATGAGATAGTTTTGTAAAATCATCAAAGGACCTTAGGCAAAGACAGCCCAATTCCAAAGGAAGATACAGAGGGATAAGTAGTCAGTTTGTTACTGTTATCAATCAAATCCGCAGGTTCTGGGATATTATCCAGACTCATTTCATCTTTAAGGGCTTAAGCCATTCATTGCTATCTGAAGCAATTCACTGTAAGTTTCAAATAAGAAACAGTGATGATGTAAGATAAATTAGATTCTATCTGTTACACTACATCAGTTTCTACGTCAGGAGTATAAGATTTATTGGTTGAATGTTGTAGCTCCTTAGTCTTCTATATTTATTGTCTCAGTTAAGATATTCTCTTTCTTCTGAGTCTCAAATAACATAAATTTTGTAGTACAACTCATAGTACTGATAGATCAGTTCCACAGTAAGGACCTATGACAATGTTTCCTTGGATCACCATTACTTCATCTTAAATAGACACTTCCATCCAGGTGACCATATAGAAGAAGACTGTCCTCTATAGAAATATAGTATCACACAGTCCAAACTGAACACTCTTAATAAACACACTATTATGAAACAATGAATCAAGTTTTAGTTTTGAAAATATAAGCCATTTTTTCTGTTAAAACAATTTTTTGCACATCATTTATAACTTTTAATTTGAGGAAATATCACAGAGTAACTTCTGAGACTCACACTATTCATATTTCAACCAACTGTGTGGCTGTCAAAATAAGTGTGTACCTATCCACCACCTACAACCACTTTTCTGCATCAGGTACACACACTCATGTGCAACACACAAACACACACATCAGATTCCCATTTTCTTATTTGAAAATTTTAACAGTTCTAGAATTGTGAATAGACACTTTCTGAAAAGTTATTGTACTGCTATTGTGTTAGAGTTGAGGGAGAATTCTCTCCTGGCAGCCTTCCTCCTATTCTGCTCTCGAGGCTGCCTCAAGTACTATTAACTGGATTATCTAGCACTCCATGTAGTTAACATCTTCATTCTAGGCACTGCTTTAATGCCTGTGCCCATGGCTTATTTGCTTTGTCCTTTTGAACTTCGTTCTTTCAACCTCATAGACTCTGCCTGGTGTTTATGGGAATGTAGAAAGATTATAACTACCTAATAAAATTCCAAGATTTGCCTAAAAACAATTCCCCAAATATAAATGGGATTTTATGTTAATGTAGACAAAGAATAAAAACTACATTTCAATCATTATACCGTGTTCTTTTTGCTGTCTTTAATAAGAAACTCCCTAAAAGATTGTCATCACTAAATACATAGGAACCAAATAAATTCAGTTAAAGTTGTTAAAGTTTCAATTGTAGTGCAGATTTTGAGGTGGAGCTATTGACATTATCTTTGATAACCTCTTCCAATTAATAAAACAAAAGAGAAAAGCTAATTTAGATCAACAATATAAAACCCAAATGATTAAAACATAAAATAAGGATGTTAAAGTAGATAATAGAGGTAGAAAGGATGAAGAATTAAGTGTGCCTATGTTGGAGTGAGTGTGTATAGTGCACTCAGGGCACAAGAAAGTAGCCCATGACAGGGAAGAACGATCATTTAAAAGAAGAGAGGATTAGAAAACTTGTGGTACTAGATTTGTGTGGGGGGTGCTACTAGGAGTGAAAATGTTTCAGAGATGGTAAACAGGGGAGATTGGGGATTGGAGGGTAGCATCAGTCTGGACTAATAAAATATGAGAAGATAATATCAACTAACAAGTCAAGAGAAACTTTCCACTGGTGAAGGCGTGGCAAGTTCACTATAAGGGTAGCTAACAGTTTTCTTATCACATTTGATGCCTGCTCCACAGGAGGGAATTCACAGTAGGTACTGTAAACGTAGTCAAAATCCCATGACTGGGAGATCAAGGGCTTTAGTGAGGAAGATACTGCTATTGATATACTAAATAGACATGACATACCTTTCCAACTCCCTTCTAAGTAACTGAAATATTTATACTCATAAAATAATGCTGATTTTTTTGTGTTTTTTTTATTGTTGTTGTTTGTTTGTTTGTTTTTGCAGTGGCCAGAAGTGACTCCAGAGACTCAATCCTGGTCAAAGCATAGAGACAAATAATTGTTTAATGCCAAGCTATAAATGGGACATGTATAACACCCCTCCAAACCTGTGGGAAGATCGTGGAACAAAGGAGAGAAAGAATGGAAATGCTGGAATAAGGGAGCAAGCTCTGCGGAATGCTGACTTCAGTGTATGGTATAGGTTTTGTATTCTTGAACTTTCAGCAGCTTTAGTTATCTGTACAAGATCTTCCCAAGATTAGGCTAGTCAGCACACTGTCCTAGGAGGGAGAAGGCTCAGACATTATTCCTTCCAGGATTTATAGGCAGATAACAAATGACATCATTTACAGTAGTATAGTTATTGATAAGTTTCACATTATCCTGTAAACAAACTCTCACCCATGATAAAGCTCATTAAACAAGCATAAGGAAATTCATTTTGTCACTAAATGAGATAATAAGGAAAAGAATTAGTTCTATATAAAAAGAGAAAAGGGATTAACTAGGGTGGTACTGGAGAAGACAATGGTGATAGATATATATTAATTATATGATATTTAAAACCCTGATTTGACTGTAAAATTGCTTATCTAGAGAGTCTTCAATAATGTTCATCATTCTAGGTATTTTAGATGGCATCTGAATCCATGAATAGAAAACACAATGTCAAATTCTGAAATTGACCTCAGTTGAATCGTAAAGTTTTTCAAACAAAACTTACTGTTAATTCAAAATTGATAATGCAAATATGTAAATCAAAGGGTAATTACCATCTCTTTAAAAAATGAGTGATATACCTTTTCTACTGTTCAACAGTTTGTTATCTGGAAGAGAATTGTTTCCATGGCATATTTCACAGACACAGGAACAGTGGGAATCAGTTTGGAAATTAAATGGGATTTAAATGCTAACCTGAATGCCACTCTGATGTCGATGTTTGAAGGACAAAGTGTGGCATGATGACTAGGGAGTGAGAAGGCAAGCTTTAGCTGAGGTAAAGGATAATCAGACCAGGGTGCATGATCTCTCTCAACAGATCAGACACATTTAGGAGGCATGAGTCTATGCAATTTATGCATTGAATTTGATATTCAAGGTTGTAAATTTATAGAACTGTAATAACAAATATTTCTGAAGTATTTAAAACAACAATTAAGTGGGGTTCTGAATCAATTGATCATTTGCAGTGAATTAAATGTAAGGGTATAGTCACTGGATATGAAATAATTCCTAATCTTCTTAATAAGTAAAAGATATGCTCACAGACTAAGTCTGTCTCTTTGCTACATAAAGAGACACAACGAGAGTGCTAGGGTTGCTCCCGAGGTAAATGAACCATGGAGTACCCCTCTTGCTCTTAACCTCAGGTTTCCATTCCGCTTGACTCAAAATAGAAAGAACACAGCCTCTAAGTATACTGTACTTTAGATTTAATAGAAATTAAGAAAAAGAAGGGGAATGAGAGAAGAGCCCGAGGGGCTACTTTTATTCTAGGACAGTTGAATGCTGTGTGCATTTAATTCACAGAATCTTTTAATTTGAATGGATTATGGAGGTCTGTGAGGCCAACCTCTTTAAAAGCATGATGCTTCAATAAAATCGCCTGCACATGGTAATGTGATCTTGCTTGGCTAACTCTGGTAATAAAAACACACTAATTAGTGAGGAAGCCAGAGCAGGGTGATTACTCTGAATCTGTACTTTACATATAGTTATTACACTATAGTGTTCTTATGCTTATTTTGCACAGCCACAAAAATAGGTATTCACACACACAAGCACATGTCTTTCCTTGTTTTTTTTTTTTTCATACAAACCTTCAAAATGTCACAGTTGCGATATTCTTTCTCATCTTCAACTCTTGCCTGGTTCTTTTTAATCTATGTGTCAAAAATAATGGTGGTCACTAGTAGCAGACTATAGCAGTGATTACATTCATAGAATACATCTGGGAGATGGTTCTGCTCTGTGTTGAATGCGAAAAATTCTCAGATCTTGAACAAGCAGGGAGGAAAGCACCTGCCCCGCATCATCACACAACTGAGTATTTGCACCAGAGTTTTGTTAGAGATCATTTATCTATAGGATCTGGGATAACAGCTCATTTACATTGAAAGAAAAATTAAAAAAAATATTTTTAACACCTTGTATTTTACAAGAAATTAATTGAAAATTCAAAGCAACAGCAAGAAAATATTAGGGTAATGAGAATATAAAACAAATAAATGGTTACGGAAGTATAGTTTATTTACATAATGCAGTAGTCAATAAAACAATTCATCAATAAATTGAAATTTTTCTTAGTGAACAATTAGTCAAATTAAAACAAATTGCAATTTGATAAAAAAAAATTCAACCGAAAACACACAAGTCAATGTCTGTGCTTTCTGTATTTCATGCTAGGATTAAGGCACAAGTCACCATGCCCCTCCTCCGTTTCTGTAGTTTGTAAGTGCAGTATCTTCTCAATGAACAGAACTTCATTCAATGTGCAAGAAATGCAAGAATATGACAATGTTTGCTTAAGTAGAAACATAAAAGCTGCAATAAAATTTACATAGGTGTGCTGGGTGGTTTTGTCTTAATTTGACATAAACTATAATAATCTGAAAGAAGGGAAATTCTGTTGAAAAAAAAATGACTCCTTCAGGCCTGGCTATGGGCAATTTTTCTAATTAGTGATCAATGTGGGAGAGCCCAAATCCTTGTAGGTGGTGCCATTCAAGGGCTGGTGATACAACTTTCTATAAGAAAGCAGGCTGAGCAAGCCATGATGGGCAAGCAGCCAGCATTGCTACTTGGCTTCTGCATCAGCTCATATGTGCAGGTTTATGCTATGTTAGAGTTTCTGTCCTAACTTCCTTCACTGATGAACAACAATGTGGAAGAGAAAGCGAAATAAACTGTGTTCTCCCCAAGTTGCTTTTGTCATGGGGTTTCATCATAGTAATAGTAACTTTAACTAGAACAGCAGGCTTAAAAGGTATGATTACTATAATTAGCACTTTAATTATTTTTAAGACACATTTTAAAATTAAAATATGATTATATAATTCCCCTCAATTTTCCTTCCATCCATCCTTGCCCATGTATACTCCATCCCCTTTGTTCTTTCACAGATTTATGGCCTCTCTTTGTTTGTTTGTTTATATATATATGTGTGTGTGTGTGTGTGTGTGTGTGTGTGTGTGTGTGTGTAAAAGGGAAATACATATGCCTACACACATATAAATGTATATGTATATATACACACACATATTTAAGAATATATGGACTTTGTCTGAACTGACCAGGTTGTATTTATATATTTATCTGCTTCCTTCTGTCTATCTGTCCTTCTGTTTCTCCCTGTCTCTGTTTCTCTGTTTCTTTTTCTGTGAGTGTGGGGGTTGGGGGTGAAGGGGTGTGGATATATGACTTCAGGGTTGATAATTTGGTATTGGATAGCAAATTTGTGGGGTTTTCTTCAAGGAAGGCTGCTTTTCCTGCTCTCAGCGTTCCTTGGTTGCCTGGAGTACTTTACCTAAGGTTGAGACTGCATGGAATTTTCTCTTTCGTGTTAATCATCTATTGGTATCATTCTTGTCCATTTCTTGTTAGCAGCCCTGTTAGTGAGAATTCATGGGTTTGGCTTCCCTGATATTTTTCAGAGACATGAATATACAGACAATTTCCTATTTCTCTGGATCTTATAGTCTTTCTGCTGCCTCTTTCACTATGATCCCAGAGCTTGAGGTGTAGGATTTATGTGGGAGATAGCAGTTGAGACTGGGTACCACATGATTGCTTGTCCTCTGCATTTGGTTGTGGTTTTCTGTGAAAATCTGCATCTGTTGAAAGAAAAATATTTCCATGATGAGGGATGAGACCTATACTTATCTATAGGTATAAGGACATATATTTAAGAATTATGCTGTTTTAGTAGAGTAGTGGATGTAAGACTTTTTCAAGGGTCCTGATTTTATCCATTATGTAGTCGGCTAGGCTAAGGGTACTGAGGATGTCTATCCTCTTGTTGAACAGGCCTTAAGTTCAGTTAAAGAACTGTTAGTTACCACCAAAGCATACATTCCACTAATGCACCCTTAAGGATATTGTGCCATGATGGCCATTGTTTTAGTACATAGGCGTCATAGCTCTGTAGGACTAGAGAATGCTTCCCTCCAGTGAAAGCTTACATGGTGTCTTATAGTACAATAACAGCTACTCCTCAGAGACAAATGAAACTTTCAGGTCAGAACTAGTTGGTTTCCTACAGGTTTTTAGTTCAAAATTTCACCAATATGGCAACTCAGGTAGGCAGCCAAGGACAACAACAGCCTAGAATGCTTTGGTATTCTTAAGTTCATAGTTCCAAATCCACAGTAGTGAGTATGTACACTGGAGTAACTAAGAAAGCAAGAAACAAATAAAAGGACTTTTAGAGGCACAGAAATAGAGATGAGAAATTTGGTATATAAAAATTTGAAGGGGAAAACAGATGAGAGACTTTAATTGGGGAGGAGATGGAGATAAACACAGAAGGAAAGTAAGCAGGATTAAGAATTTCTTAAAGTAATAAGAAATAATTATGTGTATACATAAAATTGCATATAATAATATAAGTCTCTATATAAATAGACATAAAGAATTTAAATGAAACAATGCTCTATGGAAGGGGCAGTGTTTCACAGGGAGAGCACAAGAATTGAATGTCTAGTACAAAACTGACAGTGCTGAAAACATACAAGCAAGTAACATTTAATGGACTGAACAGGTTATATTTAGGAATATATATCTATGCACATATGTTTACTGTAACAGTTAGTGGAAAATGAGACCATGAATTTGATGGAGGATGGGGGCTTGGACTTAGGAAAGGAAAGACACAAATGTTATAATTATATAATAATATCAAATATAAAAATAATTGAAAAGACCTATAAATTAACAAGTTCCCCAACACAAGACAGGATAAGTGCCGTTAGATGTTTTACTTATAACTAGAGCCTTTTATGGTCCAGCCCTGAGAGGAGGCAGTAGCAAGCTAAAAGGAAATTTTCTGAGGGTGAACAAACTTTCTCACACCTTTTATACTGACTCAGTCTCTTTATTGTTCTGCTTCTATTCTAATTCTCCTGTCCTACTTCTAATTCCTCCTAGGTTCTTCTTCCAGCTTCTTTCCTCTAACCTGAAATCTTTTTCTCCCAGAAGCTTTAAAGCAATAGAGAAATTACAAGATTTACTTCTCAATGATCAAAAGCACATTTCTAGGGTAACCTATAAAAAGTTGATTCGCTGCTATGACAACACAAAGGTTTAAGTTTTCAGGAGTCATACTGTGGCCAGATTTGGGGGCAGCACAGTGCCCATTGACAAACTTTGAGACATAGGTCTATTGTTAGCAGACTTGCAAGTGAATAATTGGCATGCTTTTCTTAGGGTGTTTTGTGTAGAAACCTTTGTTGGACATCTGTGACCCTGACCTTGAGCATAACTGCAGGATTTAAACTTATGATATATCTACAAAACGTTTTTAGTCTAATTTGGACTTGCTTTGCAGTAAGAGTGAGCTAGTTGTGTGTAGATAGCCTAAACAAAAGACCAAGGCAGGGATTTTAGTGTTTACAGTCCTTTTTATGAAGCATGTCCCAGTAAATATTCTATGTATTAAAACTATATAGCTAAGTGAAAAGTCATCTTCCTGACCACTCATAGCTATATGTGCCCATAAAACTGAGATGCAATCATGAGATTACACATATACATCACATGAGATTACACACAGCAATGCAGATATTGGGAAGACACTGGCTACCCTAACAAAGTGAAGAATAGATTTCAGAAGCAATGATCCTGAAGGCCATGCCTGGACTGGATTAACCTCCATTAGAGTCACTCCTCTGGTGGGTTGACATCTGAAGTATCAATTGCCATATACTGTAATTTCCATGGCCTCTGATGGAATGATTTTATTAAGCTTTAAATATTTATTTGTTTCACTCTGTGAGAAAGAATGTTTTGCCTACATTTATATGTGTGTACCATATGCTTGCCTGGTGTCCCCAAGGATTGGAGTTATGAGCCACCATGTGAGTAGCAGGAAATAAACCCAGGTCCTCAGCAATGACAACAAGTACTATTAACCACTGAGCCTTCACTCCAATCCAGTTTTTACTTCCTTTTTTTCATTGCAAAAAGATTATTTTCTAACATAATACACCCTGATTATGGTATCCTCTCCAACTTCTCCCAGGTTCTCCCAACATTCTCTCCATCTGGATTCACTTCTTCTCTGTCTTTTATAAGAAAAAAAAACAGGCTACTAAAGGAAAATAATAAAATATAACACAATAAAATATAATAGATAAAATATATCTATCACATCAGACTTACACAAGAGAAACAGAAGGAAAGGACCACAAGAGAAGGACCAGTAATGACAGACCCGTTCTTTCACTCATTAGGGAATGCCATGAAAACACTGAACTGGGAGCCGTATTCAGAGGAACTTATTCAGACCTGTGCAGAAATTATGGATCTTGATTCAGTCTCTGTGAGTTGGAATGGTCCTTGATCTTGCTGGTTTAGAGAACCTTATTTTCTTGGCATCCTCCATATCCTTTGGTTCTTAAGCAATTTATGCCTCCTTTTCCTTGTGGTTCCCTGAGCTCAGAGGGTAGGTATTAAAGGGATTTAGGGATGAATGTTCCAAGGTTTTCACTCATGATATCTGGCTGTGGGTCTCTCTATTTGTTTTCATCTGCTTCCGGAAGAAGCTTCTTTGATGATGGCTGAACAAGACATGGTTCTATAAGTATACAATAATGCAATTAGGAGTCATTTAATCACTACTTTTTATGATTGCTTCTTTGTTTTTCAGACTAGTATTACTTGTTTTTACCCCAGGTCCCTGGGCTGTCTAGTCTCTGGTCCTTGGTTACCTAAGCAATGTTGGGTGTGGGTTCTATCTCCCATGGGGTTGACATTAAGTCAAATAGGTTATTGGTTGGTTATTCCAACGAAGTTTATGCCACCATTTCCTCAGCATATCTTGTAGGTACTATTGAAAATCAGAAGTTTTGTGTCTGTCTAGGTGCTTACATTTCTCTTTTGAAAGATCTCATAGTACCTTCCTGTATCAAAGACACTGGGAAACAGGGCTGAAGACCCTATTTAGGCACTAATCCAACATTTCCATGTACAATGAGATGTTTAGGTGTTCTCAACAATAAGACTTGTTATCAGCAGGGTGTTGGTGGCACATGCCTTTAATCCCAGCTCTTGCGAGGCAGTGGTGGGCAGATCTCTGTGAGTTTGAGGCCAGCCTGGTCTACAAGAGCTAGTTCCAGGTCAGGCTCCAAAGCTACAAAGAAACCCTATCTTGAAAAAGCAAACAAACAAACAAACAAAAAAACATTTGCTATCAACAACTCAACTAGATATAATCCAATTCTGGTACAGAAAACTCCATTAGGTAACAGGAGATGGCAAGTTGGGACTCTCTCTCTCACACATTATTTGGTCATTTCATTTAGATTACCTTTATATTTGTATATATTTTAGGAAGCTTTTACTGTATTAGGTTTTCATACTACATCACCAATGACCCTTAATGTTAGCTGTTTTTTCATGAGTTTCCTCCCTCAGCCCCATTTTCTCTCCCATTCCCTACTTGGTCTTATTCCTCCAACTCACTCCATTCATTGATAACTGTCTACTCTATGTCCCTATTCTAAGGAGATCTATCTGTACCCTCTATTCCTTACTCTGTACCTACTTTCTAAAGATTGCAGCTTGGTTATCATTGACTTGACAGATATTGTCCACATATTTATTTTTCTGGGCCTGGGATACTTAAAATGGAATGATTTTTCAAGTACCTCCATTTTCTGCAAATTTTATATCATATTTAGTGGCTGAGTAATACCCCATTGTGTAAATGTACCATATTTTTTTTCTCAATTTTTCTGTTGAGGGGCATGTAGGTTGTTTCCAATTACTGATTATCTTAGCTTCCTAAAGAGGTTCATCTTCTGAATTGCAGCACACAGAATATTTTCAGTTCACTAATTCTGGCCACAACTACTACTTTGGCATATTAGTGATAATGAATTGATTGCATTGGTAATACAATGAGTGCAGTATCTTTAGAAATAACCACAAGTGAGAATACAATAATGTTACTTTGATTTTTTTTCATTTTCAGACACTTTAGATTCCAGAATTAATTATTTAATAGACATTTAAAGCCTAGATACTAAACTGTTTCCTTTATTGTGTTTGAATGTGTATTTGCTTTTCAGAAAATATGGCAAGCAAACTTTGTAAATAATTATATTCCTATAGAATGAATAATCTCTGGCTTTATGGGATATATTTAAAAATACTCTAATCATAAACCACAAACTCATGTTAGTCTGAAAATAAATTCTTAAAACCCAGCAGGTAAAATATAAGCTAGAATAAGTTCTTATTGAATATTTTATTCATATTCTGTTTCAATGGTCAGTCACACATTTTCTCACAGTTTCAAATTATGAAATATGTCTCTTAAAGATGTCTTAAATCTAATAAAAACACAGGACTCATAATACCCACCTTAGTAATTGAATATAGTGACATAGTTGCTGAGTGAAATGCAGTTCCAGTTGATTACAAAAGTTTTCCACTTAATATTTATATCTGTCACCAATATAGCATTGCTAGAAATCACATCATCATCCTAAATAAGCAAAGCAGTTTCTAAACATGACTCATCCTGTCTCTTCTCTTTTGCCTATAAGCCCTCTCTCTTAGTTCTCTCTATGTATACTGCTTATTGTTAGTTATATTGCTACTTTTACAAATGCCCTCTTCCTATCCCCAGTGGAGCCAAACCACTTGAATTTATTTATGGATCATTTTAATGGCTCTTTCGTGTTCCTTCTGCACAATTAGCCAAGATGTTTTTCAAAATAGTCATGAGAAAACTTCACCTACCACTTGTTATTATAGGATTTCAAGTGACAGTGGAAACTCTAAGTTCTTGATAAGAGTTCTCTCATAAAAGTGGAATAATGGAGAGGGAAGTTTAAGTGCAGAATAGATTGGGTGGCTGTGGAAAAGAAAGTGATGGATAAATAGCATTAAGTATATGTGATGAAGCCACACAAAACCAAATATATATAAATATATATGTGTGTATGTATGCATATATATACGTGTGTATATAGGTATATATTAATACACATGTATATAAACACACACATATATATACATATAATGTGTGTGTATGTGCTTATTTTAAAAAGATTTAATTGGGTTAGGTATGGCAGTGTATGCCTTTAATCTCAGCAGTTGGGAGGCAGAGACAAGCAGATTTCTGTGAGTTAGAGGCCAGCCAGGTCTACAGAGCTAGTTTCAGGACAGATTGCTATATATGCTATGATAAAATATTATGCACAAATGTTATTTATGATAGATGGAGTTCATATTGGTTTATGTTTCCTAGGGAAAAGTGTCCATCATTATATCAAGTGACAGACATGATGGTGGGAGCAGAAAACTAAGAGCTACATCTTGAACCACAAGCATGAAACAGAGAGAGAAAGAAAGAAAACTGGAATTGGATAAGGCTATAAAACTCTCAAAATCTCAAATATATATGGGTATAATAGTAAGCCATTAGGGGTGGATTTAATACTGTGTTCATTTAGCAAAATCTCTCTCTTAGTGTCCATAAAATGTCTAGCCAGAGGTTCTTGGCCTGATAATGGTACCAGGTATGAGTTTTATTTTGTGAAGCAGGGTTTAAATCTAATCAGAAAGTTGGTGATTACCCCCATTATGTTGATATCACTATTAAACCAATGGTCCTGTCTTAGTAGGCCAGTCATTGTAGGTTCACAGGGTTCACAGCTTTGTAAGATAATTTATTTTCTTCTCTGGTAGCAGTGCATATAATCTTTTAGCACTTTAAAGACTTTCCAGTAGAGATAATACTCTCTGCCATTACCAAATTGATTATTCATGTTTTATCGAACACTGTGGTGTCTTCAGCAATAATGTCTTACCATCAAGTCCTAAAGGGTTCTAACAGCATTGGCAGTAGCCTGTAATATTTGATAGGCTTTGGACTCTCACTGGCCAGCAATAAGTTCATAAAGTGAGCTTAGTAGTCTGTGTTATCTGGTATTGGTATTATTGCCCTGTTATGGTATAACTCCATTTTAACTTTTATGTATATGCATATATATTTTAATGTCCTTCTGTCATCCTCATTTGCTTCCTGTCTCTACAATTCTCCCATAGCCTTTTAATATAGGATATCATTTACCTTATAGTTTTTCACTTTTTCTATTTATTGTCATAGTTTGGAATGGAATACCTGACTTTCTCCTAAGGAGTCTACTTAGGTGACTATATGATTATATAGTTGAGGCACACACAATAGTTTTGCTCTTCACTCTCTTTTCCTTTCAATTAAAGATCATTACAGTCACCCTTGGACTATTAGCATTTGAAAATATAAATAAATAAACAAACTCACAAGTATCTACAGTCTCTTAAAGTCTTCCACTATAATGCTGTAATATTAGATGGCTAAGGTCTTTATATGTCGGCCTTGCAGAAAACCCCCGCACTCAGCCAATTTCTTCCTCAGTAGTACTAATAAGTTACTTCTTGGTTCTCTGGCATACAAACAATAGGACAGCTAGTAGTACAAATTCTAGAGACAACAAACATGGCAAGGTTGTGAGAAAAAATAATAGCACAATTTGGTCACAGAATTTGGCACATTATTATAAATATTAGTGTAGAGGTTTTAACTAAAATTGAATTGTCATAAGCTCTGGGAATCCCTCTTTGGTGTATACAAATTATTTTAAATCGACACCTTCTGAAGATGTGGTATGACTGTGATGATGTCAGTATTCTTTATGATGGGTAAGATATTGAAACCACCTCTCAATTCACTCAAAAGTGGATAAATACAGTGTTCTATAGGTTCATAGAGTAGACATTATTCAGTCTTTAAAGGTGATTTCACATTTGCTACATTATTCAAGGACCTAGAAGACATTATGCTAAATAAGATATGCTTGAGAGAAAGATATACTCCAAAAATTATACTTTAAGTCTAAAGTACAGTCAATAAATTTTAAATAAAATATTAATTAAAAATAAATTTATTGATTTTCAGTACGTACCTACTTTGACTTCTTAGGAAGTGTCATAAAGAATAATAAATTGCCCCTCATCCTATGACAATGTGAGCTGTTGTTGAACATGGTTGTTAGTTATAAGGAGCCAGCTACAGTGCTTATACATTTCACTTAGCTATTCCTTTGTACATTTGCCACATGCAAGCACCTGCCTTGTATATAGTTGCTTGTTTAAAAGGCTGTTACTGAAATAGCATAAACAAATTCCAATAAAACTCAAATGTCTTGATAGATATAAAGTACAGTATAAGGTCAGAATGAATAATGTTTATTTCTGACATATTTAGGTCAGTCTGACAGAAAATAGTGCATTTAACATCATTCTTAAAGAATGCCTGGGCTTTAGTAAGCAGATAAATAATAAAGTGGGAAAATTATATTTTTGACATACAATAAAATTAGATCTGTGAATTACTTTGTGATTTTCACTGTCAAATTAAATGTATATATCCAATGTCATGGAAATGGGCCTTCATTTTTATTAATATATCCTATCCAGAGTAAATTCTATAGATTTTAAATAATGTAAAAATACTAATATTATAAATATAACTATCTATACTATAATTCATCACTTAATGTATTTTTATGCATCCTATTCAGGAGATCATGTCTGTAGGTTCATACCATAAAGGATGTTTTTCTGTAGCTATTCTACAATTTACTATCCTAAATGATGGAAATAAATTGTTAAAATTTCTTATTTTGTGCCTATCAAAATAGTACTGGTGAATTTCTTAATTGTGCTGATAACACATATTTGGTTTAAAAGTTCTCTTCGGAATGATTATAAAATAAATAGTGTGAAAACAAGTTTTTTCTACACCAATAGTTAAGTTACAGTAACACATTCAGTGTTTGCAAAGTTCTATTAGAACTCTCTTCATTTACACATTACTTGCCTTTACTTCACTAGAAGAGATTTATATCACATTTTAATTAAAATTCCAACACAGAATATTGTATAAAAAAGAGTATTTCACCCTTTTCCTCCTCACTAGAAGTCAGTGAGATGGAAAATTCATGAATTGGACTGGTACATACATCCGGAGTTTCAAACTTTCACTCTCATGCCTCGTTAACAACTTCAGAGAGTTCACTGCATCTTTCAAAATTAGGTTTCAGAAAACATTGTTATACTAGTCACCCTGTCTCTCAAGCAGATCCTTCAAATTATTCATGCAAGTCAAAAATTGGTACTTTCCAATAGCTATATAGGAAACTTTTGCTAAAGTTTAAACTGAAAATGTCTTAAATTTAAGTAGTTTCTCTTCTTTCAACCAGAGTAGTATACATTTGATTCTCTTTGTCTCCTTACCCACCTACATATTCTTTTTGTCTGTTGTTTGTGTTCCATCCTTTTCTCTACCACACAGTTACCACACAATTAGAGAAGATTGCAAACATTGTTTATCTCTGTATTTCAATTTAATTTTTGGTACTCAGGATAGCAATTAAGGACTTGTACCTGATTGGTAAATGCAATTCCAAACAGCAATATTTTGTTTTAGAATTACCTTCTACTTTACAACATACAAATATGAACAATTACATGTAAATATACACACACATACAAAAACACATATATATATTCATATTTGTATTATTTATATAATATGTATATATATGCAAATATATAACAAGATCCTGAGATGGTTACTATTGCTGACTTTCCAGAATCTAAGTCACCTAGGGGAAAAACTTCTACACATATCTATGAGGTATTCTCTAGACAAGCTAAACTAATGTCTGAAGACTCATTCTAAAAATTGGCCAGAGTTATTTCATGCATTGGATTTGCAGAGGAATAGAAAGAAAAAAAGCAGACCTTTTTCCTCTCTTTCTCTTTCTTCACTGTGGATGCTGTATACAGAACACCTTAACTCTCTTGCCCTGATGAACTTTATCATTTCAAGCTGTAAGCCAAAATAGACCCTATTTACCTTTTGATGTGTCTGTTAGGGATTTGAACACAACACTGAGAAAATAACCAGTGGAGACATATATGTAATAAAATTGAAAGTCTTAATTAATCTGCATGAGGGGAAATATTCTGAATTAAAAAGCTGTTGCAACAGTATTGTTGCACTTTATATGGATGTTTAATGGTTTTAACTCTGATAACATTACTATACATAAAGCTGAAATCGATTATAAATGTGGAAGTTGAAAATTTGAAAATGCATTAATGCTGATATACACTGTCTATGTTTATCTAACATATTCATCATTCAATGTCTGCATGCAGACCAAAGCGCTTACATACATATGTATACACATATGTGTTTCAATGGGTAGAAATGTCATAAAAATTCAGAAAACACAAAAAATTGCATTGTATTAGGGATATATATTTAGATAAATTTTTGGTAAATTACAGCTTTGATAATTATGATGCTGTCATCCAAAAGTAAAGCTTAATTGGTGTTCCTGAACAAAGAGTAAGCTATCAAAAATATCTGATGAAAACTTTAAGATGTTGGTAAACACATGTAAATTAAGACTATCAGAAAGAGAGAGAGAGAGAGAGAGAGAGAGAGAGAGAGAGAGAGAGAGAGAGAGAGAGAATGGTTCTATAAACTATTTCTAATGGGTTATACTAAAAATTCTCAAAGGACATGGTTTCTTGTCTTTCATCTATCTATCTATCTATCTATCTATCTATCTATCTATCTATCTATCTATCATCATCATCATCATCTTATACCATCAATCTCTCTGGCTACTTATTTATTTTGATGAGCTAGGCTCCTAATTACTTACACCAAGTTTTTATTTTTTATTTTTATTTTATTTTTGGCGAGGGGGGTGTGGGTGTCGAGACAGGGTTTCTCCATAGCTTTGGAGCCTTATGTCCTGGAACTAGCTCTTCTAGATAAGGCTGAACTCAAACTCACAGAGATCCACCTGTCTGTGCCTCAGATTAAAGACACACACCACCACCACCTGGCTCAAGTTTTCATTTTCAATTGAATCAATTCCTCTCTCTCTCTGTGACAGCCCAAAGACCAGTTTTCCCATTGAATTTATATCCCCATTCTATGAAGAATCTCGTGCGTTTCCAAATTGTTTCACATACACCTAGACCACCAATGACCAAATGGTTAAGTTGAATAAATAAGTAAAATTAATGAGAATGCTTGTTAATGTTTACTGTTTTTAAAATGTACTACTTTACTCAAAATCTCTTTAAAGGTTTTCCATTCTTATTTTATTTAAACATGCACTGGTTAAAAACATTCCCTGAACTGTGATGAGTGAAAGAATGAAGCAAGCCTTGGCTAACAATTTATTCACTTTTTTACACTGACAATAAGGTTCCTAATTTCAGAACAACAAAACAAGAGCTGTTGCTAAGGCCCTATAAGCAGTTCATTTAGAAAGGAAATGCTCTCTGTTTTAAGATGTAAACATTTACCATGAAATGGTTCAGGAATTGTTATTTATTTATAGATAAGAATGAAGGAATATCCAATCTAAGAAAGGAAAATAGGATGGTGAACTTTGCTCCCCTTAGTCCTATATTATAGAAGCAACCTCAGCATGAAACTAGTAAACACCATCAAAACACTGAACATTCTGCAAAAAACATATATAAAAGCCAATAAAAGTGATACACACTATATGAGCCTGAGAATTATAATGACAACTTGAGCCAAGAAAAGAAATTCCTATCTCTTGGATGGTATGTAAAGGCAATAATCATATTTTTCTCAACAGTATAAATGCAAAATGGTCAAGATGCTAAACACTTTTAATAATGGAAAATCCATTCTCCTTAACAAAATACCTGAGGCTAAGTGTACAGGAAACAAGTATGTGATGTATCAAGAAGGATTGTTTGATTTTGTCGTCATTATACATATAAAGGGGTCTAAGATCTCACTCATTACAGCCATATGCCTAGGCAAGGAACAATGTCAATAACTTGATTCTTACTAATCATAATTATATACATCTTGTTGATCCCTCAACTACTAGTTACTCGTTAAAATGACAGATCAATGTTTATTTCCTAGGCTATGTTGATACCTGAACTCTTCTATTTTTTTCCCAGCAGAAGCATAGGTACATGTGTATGAATAACTCACTCAATATATTTTCTGTATTCCTCTGTCTAGCGATGTGACCCCATGAAATTTCCCCATTATGTATTATCATGTGTATTAATATCACCATTGTTCCAGTCTTAGGTTTTTTCACATAGAAGATAATAGGAGTCTTTTAAGCTTCCTTCATTGTGTGTGTGTGCAATGCACATGTGTGTGTGATATGTATGTGTGATATGTGTGTGGTGTGTGCATTCCCATACATAAGCTCAGATATCAGATTCCCTGAATATTCACTCTACACCTTATTTTTTAACACACAGATTACTAGACTCAAAAGGATACTCAAAGCCAGCAATTCCAGGTCATCTTCTGTTTCGTATCACCTTCTGCTTCAGCTCAGGTGTTATGGACACTTTTGGTTCTGCCATGTGTGCAGTATGATCAGAACTCAGGTTTTAATAAATATTCAGCAAGCAAATATCCACCAAAACAACTCTGTCGTCTCATCTACTCTTTATTCCTCTTTACTGTCACTTCTTAGTACATAGTCTTGAGCATTTGTCAGTTCCTGTCCCTGAAGATCATTTTATGTATTTAAAATTTGAAATAAATTTAGGAATAATTTATATCAGAGATGTTTGCATTTTAATTTGTTTTTAATTTAATGCTTGAAAATATGGCTGAGTTTGACAATCCAAAATTAGCCAATACAAAATGATGCATTTCTGGCCATAATTTGCCTTTCCTGAGATTACTGGCTTTTTTTTCATAGAGGCAATCACTTTCCAGTGACTATCTAGTATACTTTGGTAAGTCCAAGGTTACACTAAACATATGAGCTTGCTCCACAAAGCAGCAGAGAAATATAATTGCTAAACTGACATCAAAGATAAAGGACAGCCTAGAGTAAAACAAGTGCAATTAAAACTGAGAGCTGATAAAGGAGGGGACAGACAGCATATGGTCATAGAAGGAGTGAAGGACAGTTGGGGTCCACTTGGCTTAGGTGTTAGGATGTTGGAAATCAGAGATTGAAGGGTGTCATCATCACTTTTGGGCTACAGGTTTCAAGATATGTGAGCAAAGGAGGAGAATTATGGGTAATGGCAGTATAGGGATAATACTGAGCTACGGAATCTGATCTCTATAAATTTCTCAGGCATCAAAGCTAAAACTAGCCCGTAGTAACTTGAGAATGTTTTGAAAATAGCCACATTCATTGATGTTTTAAATATTTTTAAGTTTATGGAACTTGTAAAACTTGTGATAGTTATGTTGTAATTCTTTAGTTGTCCACAATGACGTCCAAGGTATGTCACCTTCTCACAGGCATTGCTGGTAATTCTGACCCTAAAACAGAAATCAATTTCAGCCTGACATCTCATGAACTAAGCCATCTTACACCGAAGACCCTGCATCCACATGCGAAAATCCTTTAAGCATTGAGATGTCCGGTTTTCATTTGCTTCTGTGAAACATTAAACGGGAGATTTTTATCATTAGTGGCTCAGATTTTCTAAGTAGCTTTTGGTTTTTGTTTGTTTGTTTGTTTGTTTTTTGTTTCTATTGGCCTCCATGGTGCTTTAAAGAATACTTTTTTCCCCTCCATCTTGGAAAATCTTTTGAAATGATGTACTGTCACCTAACCCTTGCATACATGACAACAAACAAACGTTTCACCAGGAATAATTGGCTCCTGGAGGAATGGGAAGTCGCCATTAAACAAAACCATTAAAGCTGTTTTTTTTGCATATGAAGAATTGGAGGACATATAAGAAACAAAGTTTTATAAATGTTTTTAAGAAAAATTGTTGTATAACATCATTACAGAACTTTTTAAAATGTTGTAAGGGGTGGTATAATAAGCTTTGAAGACTCTTCACGTCGAATTACTCTTTCAGTACTTTTTCTAGCACGATTTAGCAGATACCTACCCCTTTTTACTCACAGTCCACATTCCTCCATACAATCATTCTCAGCATACAATTCTGCCTGGGAGGCTGAATTAACATCTTAAATTTAGTTACCAAGAACAAATAGCATGACTTCTCCATTATTTTGACAGGACTGAAATTGCTCTGGTGATTCATTAATCAACTTATCAAATATGGAGTAGGATAGTGAATATACTAATTGAAAATCAAGAAGCAGAGCTTAAGTGTTTAATGTCAAAAGCTCAGAGACAGGTTTCAGGTAATTGCTAGGGAGAAAACTCACATGGGCTTTAAATACAAGTACTTGATCTCTGCTAAAATAAAGATCATTCTCATTATTTGAAAGCGGCTTCTCAGGCATACACTTTAATTTGGACTAAATAAGCAACTTAAATAAATAAAAAAAGATGCACTCAATTGTAAGTAAAAGTTTAATTTAGGTTGGTAAAAAAGTAAAAGCAATCTACATGCATTCAAAAAGGAAAAGAGAATGCTCTGTTAGATACACACATTAAAAACAAATTATGCTTTCAAAACAAAGCAATGGCTGGTAAGTATTTTGTAAACTTAATTTGTTTTTAATATATGATGCAGGGCAACTGTTTCTTGTTATATAGGTACTATGTGTAAAATAATACTGACTAAAATTTTTAACAGGACAAAGGCATTTAACCATCTTGGTTCCAAACTAGGATGACCTTAATTTCCATCAAAACACACAAAATAGTTTGTGTACTGTATCCTGAAAAAATGCATTTGTTTTGTTTTTTTCTTCAGCTATCAGATTAGAAATGAGAAATGTACAAATATCTTGGAATAAGGAGATAGCTTTAAAATACAAACTCCCAAGTGGCTTTGAAAACCAGTACTTTTAGAGCTTTTTTCCATCAATTTTTGATGAACTACAGCAAAATGAGTTTCATGTGTATCAGTTTCAGTAGGTCCAAATCTCTTCTTTTGAGCCCCAAGTCCTTCCTTCTGCTTTCCATTTTCCACACCTCTCACTCAGTATGACTTGGATTTTCTGAAAATTTCAAGAAGCCAAAAGTTTTAAGATTTGTTTAACATGACAAAATGTGATGTTGAATACATTCTGTGTACGTCTTCTTATATTTCAAAGTCGTCATGTTACTTAAATTATCAAGTGTATTGTATATGTGTCTACAAATGTAATAACAGAATCCATATTTTGTACAATGAAAATCCATACAATTTTCTATACAGAGAAGAAGAATATATAGTGCTGCGGGAAGGTTTATAGGTAGTAACCACCTGCCTCCTCGGGCGTGGCCTCATAGACTATTTACCTGGATGCAGAAGCGCTTCTGGCCCTGATCTCCTCCCCCTGGGACCCGTTTTGCTGTTTGGTTTGCTTTGGACTCATCTTCATCTATCGTTCAAGCAGAGAATCCTGATTTTGTAAGTTTTACCCCTTAATAAATGTCTGTCTATTTCTTAGTTTTGAGCTAGTGTAGGATTTTTTTTTTTAAGCATCTGATCTCTCAACCATCACCAAGCAGGCCCTCATGTTACAATATACAAATAGCAATAAAATTTGTAAAAGAGAAATGATGAAAAAGAACAAAAGAAACCATAAATCCTGGCCAACAGGACTAAAAGTCTAAAGCAAAATATTTTTGCCAGCCTTCTTCCTGGTAATTCCCCTAGATTTGCCTGTTTGAACTTGGCCCGTTGTTTTTTGTTTTGTTTTGTTTGTTTGTTTTATTCCCTTTTCCTACTTCAGTGCCTCTCCCAAGGCACCACCCCACTTTGTGGATCACACTTACTATAAATTAATCTTCAGCCCAAAGAAGTATTAAGCCACAAAAGATTTATTCTTTATAAGCTCCACTGATGGTGAATGAAAGCATTGGACACCACATCAATTTTCACTTTTTAAGTTTTACCTTCTTTTCTGTTTTTTTGTTTATCTGAATCTAATCTTTTTATTTTTATTTGATGATGTACAGACAAGTTTAACACATCTAGCAACTCCAAGGACTTTTGTTCACTCTACTGAGAAGCAAGGCTTCGCCCCCTCTCTCTATGGCCTTCGTCCAGCAGAGTAGCCCTGTTCTTTAGACACTTGTTCAGCTGTCTGCCATAGCTGCCTGTCAGGGTTTAGCTAGATGGAAGCACTGAGTTGTCTCAGTCAGGGGAAAGACTCTAAAAACACTTCTCAGAAGATGCCCCAGTTCTAAATAGAGTCCTTGTCAAACCTTATACAGACACTAACACTCGCCCTCACGTGGACCTGGTCTTGGCACAGTGTCTTACTTTTCAGAGGTGTGAATCCTAAATTAACAATACAAAGACTCCATCAAACACCAGACACCCCCAAAATGGAGCCTAAATTCGAGCAAACATAAACTGGCTGCAATTATTAGAATCATAATCATGGGTAGTGGGAAATCATCCTACACCTCTTTCCTAGCGCAGCTCAATACTGCCTGTGAGGGGTAGGAAGGAAGGAGGAGAAACATTGACAATACTGTGGGGGTCCCCAAGAACACCGACCTCCGTGGCTCCTCTACTTCCCAGACAGTTGCTCACACAGTTTGAATACAGAGTCGTCCCACTCGGCCTGGAAACATGTGCCCACCACCGGCGATCCCAGGAGATACTTCTTGCAGAACATTGCTACCTTGAACTTGCTGCGGTGATCTACTGACTTGTTGATGAGGACGGGTTCATCACAGTTCAGTGTCTTGTCCTGTTCATACACCAGTCAGACACAGCGGTGGAGGCCTGTGTCACTGGGAGGCCCAGAGCCCAAGTAATCTGAGAGGACCTTGCCACTGCTGATGTCATTGCCCTTCATGTTGACCACCAGAACATGGTGCCATGCCCTGAATTTGGGTTTCTTCCTGCTGGGAGCATCCGGGTTGGTGAGAAGCAGGGTGTAGAGTTTCCCTGGGTCAAGACCACCCTATGAAATGCCTATTCTTAACCTGGGTAGGGGTCAGCACTTTTTCCAGCTCTTCCACCACCACCCGGGTTTAGGGGACCAAGAGCAGGGGCTAGGGACGCTTATCCACCTCCTGCAGGCTCAGCGACCAGGACCACTGGCTGATGTTGGCAGGCATCTCGACAAGGAGAGCTTACCTTATTTTCTTAAGTTATGCATGTGAGTGTATCTGTATGGGGATATGAATGTAAGTGCAGGGACAATGAATAGCAGAAGAAAGTCTTGGCTCCTCTGGAGCTGGAACTACAGGTGATTGCAAGCTGCCTGACATGGATGCTGGGTTAAAACTCAGGTCTTCCGGAAGAGCAGGATATGATTCTCACCAGTAAGGGATCTCTCCAGCCTCCACTATCAAAATTCTCTGATAATCAGGGTTTGCTGCCCATAACTACTTTATTTATTTATTTATTTATTTATTTTACATTCATCCTTTTTAAATCCCTCTACAGTTTGAACCAGACCCATCCTGTTTCCATAATCTGTTTCCATTTCTTATTCCTACCTTGAATCCCAAATATTTTGTCATTTGTTTCAGTGAAATGAAAATGACACACTTTTTCTGACTTCAATTGTTGTGCTTTCTTGGAGGCATAACACAGAATTTTCATATTGTATATGTAGAAACTCTATCCCCTGCTTTCTTAGAAAAATTAGATCTAAGTTTGATGCTTATTAGTTTGGGTTCAAATATATTTATCAACATGGTTTGTTTTTCCTTTTTCCTAATATGCAGTTTTAAGAGGTCACTTTCTTATGTATTTCCCAAAATACATGCTGTAACTTACCATACTTAACAAGTGACAATTCTTGAATGTATTTGAATCATCAGGATTTATCAGGGGATAGTTTTAAATCAGAAAAAAAAACTGTCGTTTTTCATGCATTCAGGTTCAGTCACCAAGAAAAGACACATCTTTTTTTCTTTCTGCACAATAGGAAAATTTACCATTTTCTGCCTATCAATGTCAATGAATATTTTATTTTAACCAGTAGAAAACAACAATGACAATTAAATTAAAGAAAAGGGGACAAATATAGATTTCATTCTGCAAAGACGTTCTTTGTCGCATCAGTTTGTTCATGGTGGTCCTTGAGCCAATGGATCTTCTTAAAGTCAGGAATGCAAGCAAACTGCCACTATGTTTTTCTTATTGCTACATTTATTTCCTAGAATTCTTTGTAATTAGAAATCAGGACAGAAGCTAGGAATTAAAATTGTAGTGTCTGGATCGGTAACCAGAATAACTCTACCTAACACTTGTGGTTTATATATTTTCAGATATGATTATGAGGTTGTTGGAGAAGTATGACTAAACATGAGATCTCAGGGTCACTATTTGAGAAATAAATCAGTATTGATGAACCTTAATTTGAAAATAGTAATTTTAATACACTTATTTATCATAAACAGCTTTGATTTTTGTAAGTAATTAATTTATTGGTGACCAAGCTTTATCATCAACAACTCCATGAATTATTTAAAAATAGACAAGAACACTTACAAATAAGGGGAAAAAAAATCACATATAAACAAGAATATCAGCTTTTATTAAATCCTATTATACTGTCTCTGGCCACTTGAAAATTTATTTCTTAAAGAAAGACCAGTTTTATCTTCATCAATGTGCTGTCTATGCACATAATTTTAAAAATATATTATACTAATAAAAGATACACCAGTTCTTTCTTTTGTATTTTATCCATTTAGCCATGCATAATTAATGAAATATCAAGAGAACAGATCCACCTATTAAATCATTTGTAAAATGTATTTATTATTAATAAATGTCATTAACTTAAATCATTATTATAACTACTTATTAAATACTTTTGTATACAACATATATATACATATATATATTTAAAATCTTTAAGAGTGACCTTAAAGGTAGTGTTCTGCTCATGTGTGTGTGTACTTATAGCAGTAACATATGTCTTAAAACTCAAACTCAAAGAGGTGTGACTAGGAAAGAAAGAAGGGTGATGTAGGTAAGGAGGTAATAATTGGTGAATATTAACAAAATATATGACAAATATGTGTGAAAAGGTCAAATGAAAACCAAAATTTTAAATGAACACTATTGTATGTATTCCACAATGCAACATTTTAAAACACAGAGCCCTCAAAACCTAGAAACAGGATTCTTTGCAAAGGTGAACTGTAGACGTTTGGCAAGGGGTCTTCATAACAGCTTCTGTCAAGGACATGACAGGAGATGAACAGCATTATCTTCACTCTGAAACCCTGCACTGAGTACACACTGAGATCAAGGTCCCAGTCATGACAACGTACGTTTCAGTATTGGAGTCACTGGTCTTCTCTTGTCGTGGTCACCTCAAGAAGTTTCTAAATACCTTGCCATAACAAATGTAGACGGGACAGTAGGATAAGGAGTAACCACCCCACTTTTCCTCATTTTTTCTTTGTTTGCTATTATCAAATCAGGGTACTCCTTTCACCCATGTATCACTATTAGCAAAGTATGGTTTTTGTTTGTTTGGTTTTGTTCATTTTGTCCAAATTTTCAATGTTATGTAAATCCTTGTCAAAATAATAAAATAATATTTTACTAGAAGAGTCAAACAAATTGCCAATATTAAGAAATTCTAAAATAGAACTAAGGCAAAATTGAAACAGTTTTTTTTTTCCATACATTGTTTTGTTTTATTTTTTCCATTCAAGAACATAATTAAAGATGAAAAAAAAAATTTTTCCTTTCTTCCCCTTCTCCCGGTCCCCTCCCACTACCCCCCACCCCTCCTCCCTCCCCCTTCTTCCTTGAAAGAGGGCATGGTGCCCTGCCCTGTTGGAAGTCCAAGGCCCACCCCCATCCCTC